>CP136068.1:161141002-161389899 GCA_032622095.1 Siphonodentalium dalli | reverse complement strand
CGTCAAATCGGTCGAAATCCTTACCGTTCTCGAAAATTGTCCATACCCCATTTTCACCCCCTCGGGGTGGCACCCCCCTGGGTGATGGGTGGGGGGTCGGGGTGTTTCTAGGTGGTATTTGGGGCGGGCCACCCACCCATGTTGTCAATCGGTCGAAATCCTTACCGTTCTCGAAAATGGTCTATACCCCAATTTTCACCCCCTCGGGTGGCACCCCCCCGGGGGTGATGGGTGGGGGGTCGGGGTGTTTCTAGTTGGTATATGGGGCGGGCAACCCACCCATGCCGTCAAATCGGTCGAAATCCTTACCGTTCTCGAAAATTGTCCATACCCCATTTTCACCCCCTCGGGGTGGCCCCCCCAGGGGTGATGGGTGGGGGGTCGGGGTGTTTCTAGGTAGTATTTGGGGCGGGCCACCCACCCATGCTGTCAAATCGGTCGAAATCCTTACCGTTCTCGAAAATGGTCCATACCCCATTTTCACCCTCTCGGGGTGGCACCCCCCCCCCGGGGGTGATGGGTGGGAGGTCGGGGTGTTTCTAGGTAGTATTTGGGGCGGGCCACCCACCCATGCCGTCAAATCGGTCGAAATCTCTACCGTTCTCGAAAATGGTCCCATACCCCATTTTCACCCCCTCGGGGTGGCACCCCCCGGGGGTGATGGGTGGGGGGTCGGGGTGTTTCTAGGTGGTATTTGGGGCGGGCCACCACCCATGCCGTCAAATCGGTCGAAATCCTTACCGTTCTCGAAAATGGTCTACACCCCATTTTCACCCCCTCGGGCTGGCACCCCCCGGGGGTGATGGGTGGGGGTCGGGGTGTTTCTAGGTAGTATTTGGGGCGGGCCACCCACCCATGCCGTCAAATCGGTCGAAATCCTTACCGTTCTCGAAAATGGTCTATACCCCATTTTCACTCCCTCGGGTGGGACCCCCCGGGGGTGATGGGTGGGGTCGGTGTGTTTCTAGGTAGTATTTGGGGCGGGCCACCCACCCATGCCGTCAGATCGGTCGAAATCATTACCGTTCTCGAAAATGGTCCATACCCCATTTCACCCATTCTGGGTGGCACCCCCGGGGGTGATGGGTGGGGGGTCGGGGTGTTTCTAGGTAGTATTGGGGCGGGCCACCCACCCATGCCGTCAAATCGGTCGAAATCCTTACCGTTCTCGAAAATGGTCCATACCCCATTTTCACCCCTCGGGGTGGCACCCCCCCCCCCGGGGTGATGGGTGGGGGGTCGGGGTGTTTCTAGGTGGTATTTGGGGCGGGCCACCCACCCATGCCGTCAAATCGGTCGAAAGCGACATTTTTGGAAATAACGAATAAGGAATAGGGAATAAGTTCCAATTG
Organism: Siphonodentalium dalli; assembly: GCA_032622095.1. Classification (NCBI taxonomy): domain Eukaryota; kingdom Metazoa; phylum Mollusca; class Scaphopoda; order Gadilida; family Siphonodentaliidae; genus Siphonodentalium; species Siphonodentalium dalli. The sequence goes on along the minus strand of CP136068.1, from coordinate 161,388,547 downwards.
TCATGTCTGTTATATATTTTAATATTCCATCTGTTGGTGGCGATTTGATCACATATGAATAGTTCTGCAACGAACGGCGCCCGTGACTTTAATTATTATAACCAATACCATGTAATGATATACATATACCTAACAACATGAAACGACATTCGGGAGACCCTTGAAATAATCCGACCTTAGGCAGACATCTCAATATATCATTTTCCATGCAACGTGCAGCTTCTGGGTATGGTGAGAGCATTTGGTATTAATAACAAACATCTTTTATTGCTCATATTAAAGATACGGGCAGTGTTGGCGGTGCGTATGCTGTTTAAATATTCATCTCCGTCAAAAACCGCCATAAACAGAAAATAGTAAAATATAGGCAGAAGTTGTTGTTATATCATACAGAAATATGGCATAAACAGTATGTTATTGTCAATTGTTTTCACTTTGTTGTGCAAACAAAAGGAAAAAACCGTTACGTTTCCTGACTTTTGTATAGATCCGGATATGGTAAGCATAAAGAGCGTTGTTTGTTACTATTTTTCTTATATGGAAATAATGAAGAGCGTTTATATAATGTTTGTGTGATTAACCAATATGATTGCGTTGTGTTTTGCGCATATTATGTAAAGAAAGGGAAAAAACCGTTACGTTTCCTTGCTTTTGTTTAGATCCGGATATGGTAAACATAAAGAGCGTTATTTGTTCCTTATATGGAAATAATAAAGAGCGTTTATATAATTTTGGTGTGGTCAACTACTATACTTGCGTTGTGTTGTGTAAACAAAAGCAAAACTTCTGTAACATGAGCAGACTGCTGTTTACGCCACCATAGTGCACATTGAGGACAATATACTATTTACGCGCTGATTATGTTTGCATATGATCAAAACTATATATTTTTTAATATTCCTTCTGTTGGTTGGGATTTGAACACATATGATAATTCTGCAACGAACGCCGCCCGTGCCTTTTATTATTATAACCAATGCCATGTACTGATATAGCGTTTTACAAAGATTAAACCAGGTCCCGCATTCGTGTATTGAGGGTTAAATTTCTCGCGTATGCTAGCATCTTAAATTATATCTAGTCACTTCGTAAGACTATTGCAAGAGTATGGCTTCAAAATATAAAGTACATATTATGTATCTCCATAACTTTGATTTTTAATATGTGTCCCCCTAATACCGCATGTAGTGGTATTTATTGTATATGTCCCCCTAATATGGTTCATGTTGTATGTAAAATGACCAAACATTAGGGAGACGGTATTAGGGGGACACTTGGTATATATTTTTAAATATTATAATAGTCATCACAAATGACATAATTGATGGTTTTTCGATTAATACCAAATGCTCTCACCACACACAGAAGCTATGAAAATGCATAGAAAATGATATATCGAGATGTCTCCCTAAGGTCGGATTATTTCAACAGTCTCCCTAAGGTCGTTAGTGTTGTTAGCTATATTTATATATATATATCATACATATACACACACACATATATTTATATATATATATACATATACACCCTTACTCGCATGAGTGTCGAATAGGGGACAAGACTTAGTGTCACAGACCTCCAATCGTGGACACCTCAAATCTTTATGCCAAAGCCTTCAAACTGATAGAGTTATGTCCCAATGAACATAAAAATCGTCAAGAGCAAACGAATACACATAATCCTCCACCGAATCTCAAAATAGAAAGTCGGGTTTTTTACATACTAATGGTGGACAGGGTGGAAACAAGTGTGTTTTCTCGAGTGTGAGAAAAGGGGACATACACCCATGGGTTTGAAATTTGTTAATAGGGGACAGGAAAATACACGATCTGTGTTTTCGAAGTAGGGACATAATATTTTTCCCTTGTGTTTTCAAAATATGGACATCAAAATATTGAAGTGTGACAAAGAGGGACAATTTTTCCCTCGTCTTTTCAAAATACGGACAACAAAATATTGAAGTGTGACAAAGAGGGACATTTCATAAACATTGAAGTCAGAAAGTTGTCACAGTGGACAGGGATAACTTTCTCACAGTGGACAGGGATATAAACGATATGCGTTTAAAAAAATGGGACATTTTGAATTACAAAGAGGGAGAGTCGATATTAGAGTCAAAATACACGCGATTTGCTGACAATATATTTTCCTTTGCGTGCATGACGCACCAACATGTAATATCTGAATAACGGGGATCTGTATACGAATATACGGAAATATCCAGACACGACGTCGTCTCAAGATTGGCCAAATCCCCTTTGTTCTAAATATCTTATTTAATTGTTATACTAACTGATCTATCATGTATGTAAACTGTATTGGGAATAAAAACAAACATTACCTTACATTTTAGTTAGATGCTTTAGACTGTAGATAGCATATAATGAAAGTGTCAATGACACAGTAGCTTAACTTGCGACAATGACTATGAATTGAGTTCAACCTTGTCAACCTCCATGACAAATTTCATGATGACATAAATGAGTGTCCATGACACTGAATCAACTTGATGTTCTCATTGGCTCATTGCACTAGCAACTTTCGAGAAAATCTGTTCATAAACGCGACCTGTAGGGAGTGCCGAAGAAATTAAAGATGACTGCCATGGCGCCATTTTGGATTTCGGAACGGACTCAAAATAGGACGTTCTCGTCAACTCATGGTACTAAGAAATCCTAGCTCAAGTTTAGAGAAAATCCGTTCATAAATTCGACCTGTAAGGTATGCCAAAGAAATTCAAGATGGCGGCCATCTTGGATTTCGGAACAAACTAAAAATAGGACATTCTCATCTACTCATGGTACTAAGTAAAAATAGGCCCACTACATGGGCATATGTGAACCCAATGAGATGAGACATTCTATATTTCAAATGATACACATATCAATTCATAAGCAAACATAGCAAACGAGAAATAAATGGCCACTGCATTGCCATTGATAATAAATCGCCTTGTACACAGAATATTCAGTAAACAGAACCTCTGCAACAAATAGCAGGGGCCATTTGAGTGGGCCACCAATTTCTGGAAGGGTCTGATACTGATTCGTATGCCCTATAACTCATTAAAGTGTTGCCCTTAAACAAATATGAAAGTAGTTATCCCTATGATGCTCAAAACCAAATTTGGAAATAATCTACAAGTGGTTCTTGATCAGAATTGTCTTGAACTTCCCAATCCTGCATAAAGTTTTCAAATTTGTCCTATTATACTGTATTTTACCAATAGCCTCCCTAAAAATCAGTCAAGCTAGACACCTGGAACTAATCTGGAACAGAAGGTTCCAATAATGCTTCAAATCAAATTAGAAAGAATTCACCAGGTGGCTCTAAACCAAGTAACCAAAACTATGAACCCCCATACTCTGGCCCCTAATTAATATATTTTATCCTAAAACCAAATTCACCAATAATGTAGGTAAATGCCTCCATGGTATTAGCTCAACAGTACGTTGAATATATGTATATGGTCAAGGTTTCAAATAAATTTAATTAAATAAAAATGTTTCATGAACAGTTATAGGTTCAGCTCAAAAGATGATCGAAGCAAAAATACTTAAGTCTGATTTCTACCTATATTGCCACTATCAGACTTGACATGTATCATGTTGAAAAAAGGTTGTTGGAGCCTTGTGGGTTACAACTGGTGTATTTCAAGACACTCTGCATAATGGTTGCTCATAATCATATCACATGAAATTATTGTCATTCTCTGAACAGGGAATAAACTCAAATCGCACATATCTACAACTATAGTGAATCACTGTTCAATAGGTTTCTTATAGTGTCCTATAATAATACTGGTTCTAAAATCAAGAGAGTTATTAACAAAATTCATTGATGTAGAACTGAATGCTCTTTTTATTTATTTAATATTGCTAATGACATTTACCCTATGTTACAAAAGGAACAGTCATTAAAAGTAAACAAACCAGATATATGCCTTGCCAGGGGATGATTAATGACCTATATGCCTATTGATAACTGCTATAAAGAATAATGCCATTATCAGAGCTAGATGCTAGCTACACCATTCATAGGTAATGGTTATTATAACACCTGTAGAAGTGCATATTTGTCTGTTCAAGATGGTTCAATGCACCATAAGTTCACCCCTAATCAACATATTGGGACCTTTTCAACACATTTTATTCCCCGTCACCAAGGAAACTTGCTCACTGAATTTGAGTTAAAGGGCCAAGTGTATTTGAGGGAAAAAAATAAACTGGCAGAAGAAACTAAGCTCCATCATCCACCCCCGATTAGCATATAGGCAGTGAATTAAATCCCTCCATCATATAACAAACCTGTAGATAGAATTTGAGCTAAATCGACCGTGGGGTTTTTGTGAAGCCACTTGAAGAAAAATTGACCCAAAATACCTCACATGCCATTATAGCCACTAATTGGTGAGCCAGTCACATGCGGAAAATAGAGCAACATATTCATGAGTATTGTCCACATGTATAATTTGAAATTGGTATCTCACACCATCCTTGTACACATTAAAGAATGAAAATGATTTTACCCACAACAAACCCCACCCATCTGTCACTAATTGGCGGACAGGTCCCATGGATGAACTCAATCCGCTGATGAGTTTTATCCATATTTAAACTATTGAGTTGATACCTTGATACCATTTTGAGTTATAATATGTGTCTAGAAGAGTAATGTACCTCCCACATTTCGGCCCCTAATTGGCGGGCCGACCCCATGTGAGGATATTGGCATATTGCCTATTGTATCATACACATAACAAAATTAGAATTGATACCTTTATAACCATTCTTCAGGTATACACTTCATAAGTAAGAAAAGGAACATTCTAGCCACAAAGACCCCCACCCCTCGCCCCCTGATTGGCGGGCGGGCTCCATTTTCGAACTCAATCGGCTTATTAATCAAGTTTTATTCATATTTAAAATTTGGAATTGATATCTCAAAGCTTTCTTGAGTTGATAGCATACCGAACAATGAAAATTAACATTTTACCTACAAAAACCCCACCCTAACCCCCTAATTGACGAGCAGGTCTCATTTTCGAACTCAATCGGCCTATTGATGAGTTTTATCCATATGTACAATTTGGAGTTGATATCTCAAAACATTTTCAAGTTAACGGATACCGATGGAGCCCGGACGGTACTACCGACATTAGAGGTTTATGGGGTACAACAACTAAGGATGATGGGCTATCCCCTGTGTCCATGTAAGGATAATGGGCTATTTACTGTGTCCATGTAATTTTTTTCCATTATAATTGGCTAAATAGCCCAAAAATATGTCCAAAACCTGCCAGAACTCACAATTTTATCCCATAATACCCAAATTGTAGCCCCCAAACCGGTGACAGTCCAATGACAGTCCGAAAAAAAACAAATATCACTGATTGAGGGCTATTTTCCAAATCACTTTTTTTCAACTTCTAACCCCCCCCCCAATGATTAATTTAAAATGAGCACTACTTCTGAAGGATTAGTGGCTCTAGCCCATAATCCAAAATAGCCCATAAACCTGGGATGGGCGACAATTTTAGCTCCTAAATCGCAAATGTTAACTCAGACGGATGGACAGACAGACGGACAGACGCCGTGACACACGACGACTCGATAACCCAGATGCCGACATTATGTGTACCACTGATGTGGGTACACATAATATAAAGTTTTCGAGAAAATCGGTTCATAAATGTGACCAGTAGGGTGTGCCAAAGCCAAAAGTTGACGCCGTACAGACGGACGGACGCCAACTGACGGCAATAGCTCATCTTGACTTTGTCAAGTTGAGCTAAAAATGATCTACTTATGACAAAATCTATTAACATATATATATTTTTATTATTCATAGTTAAACTTCAATTTTGACAGGTCATGGACAATTTGGTAACTGATATTCACCTTAATTATTTCATACTTGGTAACATAAATTCAAGTTTAAATGCATGCATATTCAATCAGACTTTTCGCTCTTGTGACAAGCCATATGGGAATTATCTTATACATAGCCATGACAGATTGACATTTACTTCTGTTATCTTTCAAAATGTATTTTAAATCTTTTAGTCATTTACATATAACTATTAAAAAAATGAAAGTGTCAATGACACTGTTGCTTAACTTGCTTTTAATGAATAATTACTGATAACTGTCGGACATCAGAACATAGTGAGGATACCTGTGCTAAAATAAATGCCTTTTGATGTTAACCACGTTGATGGTTGTGGATGAGAACATTAACTTTAATGAGAAAGCAAGCATATGTTGACCTCCTTTATTTAATAATGACAACATTAACTTCCATGACAAAACATGCAGGCCAACGTTAACCTCCTTGATGCCTGCAGATGACAACATTAACATCCATGAAGCAGCAAGCCAATGTTAACCTCCCTGATGCCTGCAGACGACAACATTAACTTACATGACAAAACATGAGAATATTAACCTTCTAGATGCCTGCGGATGACAACATTAACTTCAATAACAAAGTTTATCATGCTCTGAGCAACATATGTTTTGTAAAAAGTTTTGAAAGGGATTTAAGAGCAAAATCCAAGATGGCCGCCGGCGACAATGTTTCTAAATGGGCGTGGTCAAATCTGCGTTCCCATCTACATGTGAATGTCAATGTACACAGCAAATTTCAAGAAGATCGGATGGAAAATGTTACTGTAGCCCGTGCTAAAGGATTTGAGTGAAAAAATCCAAGATGGCCGTCGGAGGCCATGTTAGTGAATGGGCGTGGTCAAAACCACTCGTTCCCATCTATATGTCAATGTACACAACAAATTTCAAAAGGATTGGATGAAAAATGTGGGCTGTAACCCGTGCTAAAGTATTTGAGTGCAAAATCCACGATGGCCACCGCGGCCATGTTTTTTAAATGGGTGTGGCCAAAATAACTCGTTTCCATCTACATGTCAATGTACACAGCAAATTTCATAATGATTGGATGAAAGATGTGGGCTGTAGCCCGTGCTAAAGGAAATGTTAACATACGCGACACGATGCTAAGTAAAAAGTTTATTTTCTGCAAAATTGGCTTTTAGAAAAAAGCTTTTAGAAGCTTTAAAGATCTTCAAATGTTTTGTTAGGCTTTCAGAAGACTGCTATGGCTATTTATTTCAGATTATACCGCAGTATGGGTATTCTACATCTCATTATGACATGATGCCGACTCCTCAACAAATCAGATTGACTTAAAAAGGCAGGGATATAATTCATTTGTTTCTGTATACAGGGCAATTGAAAGGGACACACACTGATATTGCTGAAGATAATAGTAAAGGGGAACTTTAAGCCCTGGTGGAATATGTTATTATTTCAATAAGGTAGTTCATTTATTTGGGCACACATAAACAAATTAAAAAAAAGAATTTAAAAAAAGAATTTAAAATGCCATCAGTGTGTTTCTATATTTTTCCAAAATTATACATAAAAATGTCCGCAGTCGTTAAGCAGTGTGATTCTATTTTTAGGAAATTATGTCCGCAAACTGGATTATTTTGATGTCCACATTTTGAAAACACACGAAAAAAACATTATGTCCCTTATTGGAAAACACACAATAAAGTGAAATTTTTTAATGAGAATGTTGGACACCGACACACAAGTTATGTGCATGTAGGATGTTACTAAAAATATATTTTATACACATCCTCTCAGAATTTTCCGAAGAGGGGACTTTTCAAGATATCAATTTGGATTGGTCAATAAGGGTCCGAGAACGCCAAATCAGTACCCATTACGACCGGGGACGTCCCCGTTTGGCAAGTGTCCCCGGTTCGTTGGTTGATTTTCCCGTGCGTGTCCCCGATTGGAGGTTATAACCAACCCACACACATACATCCTCACACCCCCCCCCCCCACACACACACATATATATGCACATACATATACATACATATATATAATGATTTATTTATTTATTCATGTTTATTTATTTTGTCGCGTCTTCGGATTTTACGGACAGGACAGGATGTGGTAATTTATATGCGACTTAGGGTGAACACCCGTAGCGAACAAAGATCAAAGGTTGTTTAACACAAACCGTCATGCGTAGTGGGTGAGGGTTCGACATAGCGCCTCCAAATTAAATTTGTGTGAAGAACAATGAATCTCGTAAACTCTGAGGTGTCCTCAACTTGCTCAAGAAATGTGAATATATCACGTGGAAGATGTGTGAGATGAAGCAATAAGAGGTCGCTGTTGCGGAGACTCGTGGCCCATACGAATAACGGTATGCCGAAACGATCAATCATCTGGTACCACATTTCGTTTACTTTAAACATATTTTATTCGTATATAAATATACAAAAGGGATCGGGGCACAAGTTATTTCAACTTAGGTAGTCCACATTTCGTTTCTGTGGGAATGCATAAGTGGGCTACTGCATGAGATAAGTGCGTGTTCGATAATATCAGAGTGTGACTGACAGCATAATGTACATGTGTTTTGTTGAGAGAATGCGCTTCCTGCGATGAGCTGACCGACTGTGATAAATGTAATCTTATGCATTGGGTATTTACGACATGTTCTCCATAAGTGACACATAGTAGGGTTTGGTTGAATTTCTCGAAACGCGCAAATGAAGTGTCACAATTTGTTCTCTCTGTCCATTTCTGTACGCATTTGTCGTTAATCGCGGTTTTTGTAATGCGCTTCCATTCGGATTTCAGAGGAAATGAGCAGAAATGAGCATACTGATGCATATGCTCGGATAGGTTGTATTCAACAAGAGTGTTGTTAATGTCGCTGATGAAAGAATTTGGGTTTTCCAGTTGTCCCGTAAAGTACATGTGAAGTCTTGTGACAAAAATTTCCTTGCAAGCTCTGCCAGGATGCATACGGCATAGGCTTCCAAACAAATTTAGTTTCCTGGCATCAATCAATGACTTGATAGGATGGATGCCAAGCATCCCCAAAACGATATTAGTGCGACCACGCACAGGAGGTCCCTGGATATGCTTGAGGCAGAAGCGATGAATTTTCTCAAGAGTTGACAAATGGGTTTCTGATAGACCACACAAGAGTTCAGATCCGTATAGACCCTTTGGAATAATTATGGATCTGTAAAGAGTTTCGCAACTTTGAGGAGTGATTCCACCTGCATACATACCAGCATTGCTCAGCATGAAGTAGGTGGATCTTATTTTGTTGACAATACGGTCGATGAACTCACGAGCGAACTCGCTTCTATGCAACGTTATGCCAAGATGGGTTATGTGATCAGTCTCGTCAATATACCCGTCACCAAGTTTCCATCTCCTTGGATGCACAGGCAGATTCTTCGCTTTTTCATAGAATACAATGGTTTTACACTTCTGTGCGTTGTATGTAAATCGCCACAATCGGCTATACAGTGTGCAAATATCACAGACGTTGTAGTCCCACGTTTGTGAGCGAAAAAAGCGTCATATCATCCGCTTGAGTTGGCGACGCGCAGTTTGTGGAGACAATCCGAAGACCATAGTTCGAAGCATCGAGTTCAGATAACAGGTAATATATATACAACATGTGTAGAAGAGGGGAATATAAAAATTCCCTTGTCGCGTCCCTTGTAGTATTTTGATTTCCCTTGACAATGATTTACCAATTTAAGTTTTCTCACACTCACCCATATTGTGATATGAATATATACACTGTTACATGTAATAATATTCCACAAGAGAATCATTATGATATTAGATATTCTCGAATAATAAAACAAACTAATTCTGTTTGGGCATGTAAGTCCGTGGGTTGGTCAGTATGCTTAATGGTGGAGTTATCTTTATTCACAAACGGTCTTATATCGGAGATATATGTGGCTGTTTTCGGCGTTTGAAACATCATAGTTGTGTTTATAGAGAATTGCTTTCGATAGTAGCGGGGATGAGCAAAGTAGGCGTAATTTGGGACCCGGAAATAAGAACAGGATGGTTCCGAATGCAGACACGAAGACAGTACATTATTACATTCATACGCAAACAAACCTTTGTAGAAATAATGGATGCCACATCTATGAAAACCTGGATCACAAGCAATCGTTATTAGCGCTAAATGAAGATTGATTTCTGATCCAAGTTCAGACCAGTTTCAACTGAGTAAGCATGGTTGTATTCAAAGTGAACGGATTTTGAGCACAGTATTGAAGTTCTTAATTTAGGCATCACGCTTTGAAGATAATAATTCTTAGTCCAGATTATAAATATGCATGATTCCTTGGTATAGCGTTTTTCACTAATTAATCGTTCTTGTAAAATGTCAAGACCAGTCGCGTTAGATATTTTGGAAACCACGATGGTCTGTTTGTTAATTGGAGTTTATTGTCCTGTCAGCAGCTATGCCATATCACGACGTTGCCAGTTTTACGGGTGGATCAGGAAGAGGGTGATTTCAACCGGGAAATAACTCCACCGCGTGTATAAAGCACAGACCCCGGACAGCAACTGACAAAATTGCCCGGATAGACGAATCTGATTACCCCCATTAACAGCCTATGGCCGTGTAACGCACTGATCACTCTATCTGTTAGACCAGCCCCCCCGCGTGTAAACAAATGTTAGGCATGTATATATGTTCTCCAAATTAGATGGATGCGAACAATAAAGCTATTGCAACATTTTCGAAACATTCCAAGTGGTATCGTAATGTTAATAATTTCTCTACATGTACATGTATATTTGTGTTTACCTTTGAATTGTTCATCAAATTCATATGCGCGGCATAATTGTGACTCTTATGATTGAATAATTACAAAAAAGACATGAAGCCACTTTCACACTTGTCAGTTTTCCTGGTGCGTCTTCCGGTTCATTTTAAGCATAGGTAATGTCGTTGGATATATCACACTAAAACAGTCCGTTTCTTGATAAAATAACGGACAGGGAAATATTGCATGACGTAATTTTGCGTGATATCCCCAAAATGGAATGGGAATTATCTCAATGTCATCGAGGATCTTAATCGTTGCCTCAGGAAATATGTTCACCTATATATACGACACGAAGGATATAAGTCACCACGATGCACAGAAATGCCTGAATTCATGGAAGGAAGCAAAACGAGTTGGAAAATGATGGCCACAGTATAGCGAGCGGAAAGTCAATGCTTATATCGGTAGTGTAGTTAATGCGTTCTGCGGTAGTGTACTTACTGATATCAGCTTGTCTGTAGTCACTCAACCGATGGAAATTCGAAATAATAACACATAGACCACCACTGGAATGACGGCTGAAATTGTCACGATTGTTGTATGGTTCTGGTACCCATGCATGATCTCGGAAACTTTTGATGGTGGGGTATCAATGTCTCTGAATGCGTTATAGTATTTATATACAGATGTTAATTTAGCAGCGTGAATTCCGTTACTTATTCCTTATTCAAAAAAATTGGGAAAATGTGGCAAATGAACATGGCAACGTCTTAAGTAAGGCGAGACGAAATTTCGTGTAAAAAAAAATCCGGGAAAAAAGTTCAAAAATGCCTCGAAAATAGGCAAAGTCCGAAAATAAAAGGAAATTGGCCGAAAAAAGTGCTCGGTCATTAATGGCCACCTCGGCCAAAAATTTTGGGCCGAAAACGTTTTGGGTCGAGTCCAAAAAAGTGGGTCGAATTTCAGTTTTCGCTCTGCTCGGTCGGGTAAATTTGGAAAATGTGGCAAACTGTCCCATATTAAAAAATGGACACCTGGGCCGAACTTTTTGGGCCGAAAATATTTCGGATCGAGTCCGAAAAAGTGGGTCAAATAGAAATTCCCGCTCTGCTCGGTCACAAAATTACGGAAAATGTGGCAAATTACCATGGCAACGTCTTAAGTAAAGCGAGACAAAATTTCGCGTAAAAATAATTCGGGAAAAAAGTTCAAAAATGCCTCGAAAATAGGCAAAGTCAGAAAATAAACGGAAATAGTACGAAACAAGTGCGGGGTCATTAATGTCCACCTCTGCCAAAAATTTTGGGCTGAAAAACTTTTGGGTCGAGTCCGAAAAAGTGGGTCGAATTTCAGTTTTCGCTCTGCTCGGTCGGGTAAATTTCGGAAAATGTGGCAAACTGCCCCACATTAAAAAATGGCCACCTGGGCCGAACTTTTTGGGCCGAAAATATTTTGGGTCGAGTCCGAAAAAGTGGGTCAAATAGAAATTCCCGCTCTGCTCGGTCAGGAAAATTTGGGAAAATGTGGCAAATGACCATGGCAACGTCTTAAGTAAGGCGAAACGAAATTTCGTGAGAAAAAAAATCTGAGAAAAAAGTTCAAAAATGCCTCGAAAATAGGCAAAGTATTAAATGGCCACCTCGGCCAAAAATTTGGGTCGAAATAATTTTGGGTCGAAAATTTTGCAAATCACCCCAAATTCACAAGTGGCCAGCTGGGCGATAAAATTTGGGCCGAAAATATTTTGGGTCGGGTTTCACAAAGTGATCCAAAAAAGACTCCAATCCGTGTTCTGTACGATTTTTTGTGTGGAAAATGTGCATATGGCCCAAATTCGTAAGTTGCCAGCTGGGCAAACTATTTGGGACGAACGTATCATTTGAAACTTATTCCATATTGTTTATTCTCAAAAATATCTCTTTCGGCCAATTTTCCCATCCCAAATATCCCTAGAAACATCCCTAAGCCCATGCGTCACCACCGGCGGGTACCACCCTGAGGGGGTGAAAATGGGGTATGGACCATTTTGGAGAACGGTAAGTATTTCGGCCAATTTGACGGCATGGATATTTGACCCGCCCAAATACACCTTATATAAACACCCCGACCCCACGTATCACCCCGGGAGGTACCACCCGAGAGGGTGAACATGGGGTATAGACCATTTTCGAGAACGGTAAGGTTTTCGGTCAAGGAGTGTGTGTCCCGCCCTAAATACTCCATAGAAACACATCAACCCTCACAACCGGGTGGTACCATCACAAGGGGTGAAAATCTGGTTTGGACCTTTTTATTCCGTATTCGCAAAAATGTCTTTTTCGGTCAATTTGACATCATGGATGGGTGGCACATGGAACCCCCACCCCACCACCCCTCACCCCAAATTACATTGACTGTAATATCAAACAAGGTTCACAGACATGTAGCAATTTCGACGACCGACGCCATAGCTGTTGTATGGAAATGTACTTGATGATTCGGTACCTGACTGAGATTGGGGAATATTTGTGTCGTGACCAATGACGTGGCTTGAGGGTCTCGTTTGTGGAGGTCCATGGATTCACTTCCTTGCTCCATGTTCCTTATTCAGCCGCCGATTCAAATATGTTAGTTTCTTGTTTCCTGATTTTTATTCAACCTCCGATTCAGTTTTTTTTAGTAGTTAGTATTTCTTCAGCCACTTATTCGAATTATTTTCCGGATTGGCCAGGGTTTGCAGCATATAGCCACATTATACCCGGCCACAAATGGGCGTATAGAGGTTGGCGTAAAAATGACCCAAAAAATGTTGCTAAATTACCGATTGTGGGAGATCTATCTTATTGGTGGCCACTCTTGGTGTGAGTTCGTCCATAGCCACATTAGGAGGGATCACTGTCAAAAATGTACCCGGATAGGCCATTATACCCGCAGCCCAAATTGACCGTGAGTATAGAGTCTGGCGTTGAAACAGACCTATAAAATGCTGCTAAATTCTCGATTTTGGGAGATCAATCCTATTTGTGGCCCCTTGTGGGGGTGAATTCGTCCATAGACACACAAGGAGCAATTCACCGCAATAAGAGTACAAGGGTTGTCCATTATACCCTGCCACAAATTGGGCGTACGTTGCGTCTAGCGTCAAAAACGGACCCTGAAATGTTTCCAAATTCCCGATTCTGGGGGATTCATCTTATTTGTGGCCACTTTGGTGTGAATTTGTCTATAGCGAACCTAGGGGCAAATTACTGTAAAAAAGTAGCCGGTTAGCACATTATAACTGCCACAAATTGGGCGTAAGTAGAGTCTGGCGTCACAACTGACACTAAACTGTTGCTAAATTCCTGACTGGGAGACCTATGCGATTGGAGGCATCTTTTGTGGTGAATTCACACATAGCCAATTTAGGTGCGAATCACTATCGGCTAACCGGGTAGCCCATTTTACCAGTCCACAAATAGGGCGTAAGTAGATTCTGGGATCCAAACGAACCTAAAATGTTGCTGAATTCCAGATTGTGAGAGATATATGCTATTGGTTGCTCCCTTTTGGGGTGAATTCGACCATAACCACCATAGGGCCTAATCACTGTCAACAACGTATCCGGCTAGTAGAGTCTGTATGCAAACAGGTCTTAAAATATTGCTTAACTCCCGATTGTAACACACCAATATATGATATTGGTGGCCCATGTTGGTGTGAATTCGTCCATAACAACCTTTCCGTCCTCTGGGTACCCACCACTCCCTAAATTTTTTTTTTTTAATTCTTGGATAGGGACCCACCCCCTTCAAACTGCTTCAAATGACCATTTTACTTAGTTGTCCTGATCTTATCCGATCTATATTCCGCATCGTGATTATAGAAGCATTTCTACTTTTTATTTACCAATAAGGCTGTAAAGTTTCAAAGCAATTCTCCAATAAATGTGTGCTGTATCACTGTGGGGGAACTACTCCTGGCGATTTGGTTCTCTACCGAGCTATATATACATTCTCTGCCGAGCAAAGTTTGCGGACGGCATATACTAATTTACCTAAGGCAGAGAATCGAGTTATTCGCAGAGAACCGAGCGCTCGGTAGAGAATTAGAGTCCTCAGCAGAGAATCGGAATTGGAAAATAAAAAGTCAATTTCGGGATTAGTTTTTAACTTTTTTACACACACTGATGGCCAGTGACTATAATTTCACGGTAGCTCTATGAAACCCACGAAACACTGTTCTAATGCTGTTGATTTTTACGTTTTATGCCGCGATTGCTCGATAGAGAATCGGAATCGTCGCTAAAAATGCTCACGAAACTCTGTAGAGAACAAAATCTCAAGGAGTAGTTCCCCAACAGTGGGCTGTGGGTTTTGCTGATGGATTCACATTTGAAATCCTAGATGGCTGCTGGCGGCCATGTTTGTTTTGAACAAATTTCGGGGGAAAAGGTTGGCTCACATATTGAGGTAACTCAAAAGATCCATATGAAGTTTGGTGACGATTGGACGAAAAATGTGACCTGTAAGATGTGCTAAAGGATTTAGTCATACAAAGAGTAAAATCCAAAATGACTGCCGGTGGCCATGTTTTTCATCGAAAATCGTTCAAATTTGACAGCTCCAATCTAGAGATGATCCTAGAACCATGTACCGAATAACGTTGAAATCGGTTAAAATTTGTTTTAATTCATTTATGTCTTTTTGAATAGTCTATTTTTATTTGTAGAGTTTACGTTTATTTGAAGAATCTATTATTGTGTAATATTTTCATTATATCAGGCTGAATAAATTATTTTTACTAGAACTATTTAAACCTGAGCTTTTCCATGCATGTCAATGTGAATTGATAGCTCCTTGATGAAAACATTTAGCAAGCTGACCTTTTTTATTACCTATTGGTGTCATCCCTCATTATTAACTGATGGTGAACTCAAACCCCTTTCCATGAGTTATGTTCATACCTATTATGTAATAGAACCATTCTTAAAACATTTGTTTGCATTATTTTGAAGAAAAACGTCTACAGGAACAAATTTACGGGGCCAGGAAAAATTGTGTTAGCCGGGCTGCTGAACCACCCACCCACCCCGGTCTAGTGTTCGGACAAAATTTCAGACCCCCACTGCCTAGGGTGGCTATTGACGAATTCACAAATGTCCGATTGTAAGCTGTTCATATTTCGTGTCAAGTTGTGACCCTTGAGCAAAGTCGCTCATTTGTCGCTCGTTTTGCACCACGCACGCGTTGAAAATGATACTTGATTATGAGCAGTGAAAAATATTGTCAGTTTTCCAGCCACATTGTGTTTGTACCTCCCCTGTCGCCGGGGAGCAGTAGATGGTTACTGAGTGTTCAGGCTCACCAGGGTAATAGTTGTCTCTCGCATTGAAACGGGGGTACCTGTATAATTCATGTACAGATGGATAGATTTTTATTCTGGACAATTTTGTGTTAATATGGGCGTATTTTAAAATTCCTCATTACATTTCTTCACACGACAGACAAAAGTTTATATATTGACTTAACAATAGTTCTCACAGACATCGGTGCATGTCGAGCACATTTTTGTCAAATTGGCAGTGCGACCCGTTTTGCAACTGCAACATAATTGTGTATAATTCAAATCAAATCAAATCAAATATTTTAATAGTATCAATCCAACATACGAATTATCACCAATTTTAACAAACATATAGTAACATTTTTTTGTGAACAAAATTAACCAACATAATTAATTCACGAGGTGGGTGGTTGGGCTCGAAGCACTCGAAGTCACTCGAGTGATCTCCTTCAGTCCATAATTCACGAACACTGCTTCCCCTTGCCTATATGGGGACGTAATGGACAATTTGGGGTGTTTTAATACTAATTAATTACATTGTCATGATATTTAAGCATTGGGGGGATGATATGTGTATGGTAACTATACCTGCACATTCCACATACTATTTGCTTAATTCTGGTGTGCTTCCTATTCTTAAGTACAACACAATCGTGAATTAGTCTGCACTTTAACACACATTTGGGTCTATTTTAACAACGTCATTACACATGCATTAAGTTATACAACTTTACAATACGTGTCGCTTAGTTAATGCGAAATAATGAATCGTCCATTATAACAATCAGACAATAGACTCATAATTTTTCACTTGTGTCACATCCAGATGATAAGGAGACAGTTTTATAACTAATACAACAGAACAGACACAAACTTATGTATATACCAAAATGAGAAGCCAATACAACACCGTATATAGTTCCGTTCCGAAATTATGATACCAAACTTAGCGGCTAAGGGGTGGCAAGGTTGGGGAATTGGACGGGATAAGCTGAC
Source organism: Siphonodentalium dalli (assembly GCA_032622095.1). Lineage (NCBI taxonomy): Eukaryota > Metazoa > Mollusca > Scaphopoda > Gadilida > Siphonodentaliidae > Siphonodentalium > Siphonodentalium dalli. The sequence goes on along the minus strand of CP136068.1, from coordinate 161,371,608 downwards.
TCCCATTTATTCATTTTTAAAATATAATATATTAAAATGAATTGCGTGTACCGGTACGTGTATGGATATGAAATTGTTGAGAATTGAAAGCAAAAGTCCACGCAAAAAAAAATCGTGTTTGACGAAAAAGTGTGAAAAAATTAAACATCTCAAACCACAGTTTCGTTATTTAAAAAAAATCAAAGTCAAGAAATTTTTATTGAAAAAAAATGGCGGTTTAAAAAAAGTGAAAACAAATGAACTACTATACCAAACCGACACAATTTGTGTCGTTGTAGACTCCAAATGTGTCTAGGGGTATTTGGCGCGGGTCATCCAACCATGCTTGTCAAATTGGCCGAAATTCCATACCCCATTTTCACCCCATCATGGTGGCACCTTCTGGGTGATGGTGGGGGTAGAGGTGTTTATAGGGGTATTTGAGACAGGCCTCCCACCAAGCCGTCATATTGGTCGAAATCCTCAGTGTTCCCGAAAATGGTCCATACCACATATTCAGCCCCTCGGCCCACTTTTTCGGACTCGGGCCAAATTTTTTTCGGACTAATTCCGTTTATTTTCGGACTTTGCCTCTCGCTTTACATAAGACGTTGCCATGGTCATTTGCCACATTTTCCCAAATTTTCTGACCGAGCAGAGCGGGAATTTCTTTTTAACCCACTTTTTCGGACTCGACCCAAAATATTTTCGGACAGTTTGTCACATTTTCCCAAATTTACCCGACCGAGCAGAGCGAAAACTGAAATTCGACCAACTTTTTCGAACTCGACCCAAAAGTTTTTCGGCCCAATTTTTTTGGCCGAGGTAGCCAGTAATGACCCAGTACTTGTTTCGTCTAATTTCCGTTTATTTTCGGACTTTGCCTATTTTCGAGGCATTTTTGAACTTTTTTCCCAGATTTTATTTCACACGAAATTTGGTCTCGCTTTACTTAAAACGTTGCCATGGTCATTTGCCACATTTTCCCAAATTTTCCTGACCGAGCAGAGAGCGGGAATTTCTATTTGACCCACTTTTTCGGACTCGACCCAAAATATTTTCGGCCCAAAAAGTTCGGTCCAGGTGGACATCTTTTAATATGGGACAGTTTGCCACATTTTCCGAAATTTACCTGTCCGAGCAGAGCGAAAACTGAAATTCGACCCACTTTTTCGGACTCGACCCAAAAGTTTTTCGGCCCAATTAGTCTGGCCGAGGTGGCCATTAATGACCCCGCACTTGTTTCGCACTATTTCCGTTTATTTTCGGACTTTGCCTATTTTCGAGGCATTTTTGAACTTTTTCCCGGATTTATTTTCACACAAAATTTCGTCTCGCTTTACTTAAGACGTTGCCAAGGTCATTTGCCACATTTTCCCAAATTTTCCTGACCGAGCAGAGAGCGGGAATTTCTATTTGACCCACTTTTTCGGACTCGACCCAAAATATTTTCGGCCCAAAAAGTTCGGTCCAGGTGGACATCTTTTAATATGGGACAGTTTGCCACATTTTCCGAAATTTACCTGTCCGAGCAGAGCGAAAACTGAAATTCGACCCACTTTTTCGGACTCGACCCAAAAGTTTTTCGGCCCAATTAGTTTGGCCGAGGTGGCCATTAATGACCCCGCACTTGTTTCGCACTATTTCCGTTTATTTTCGGACTTTGCCTATTTTCGAGGCATTTTTGAACTTTTTCCCGGATTTATTTTCACACAAAATTTCGTCTCGCTTTACTTAAGACGTTGCCAAGGTCATTTGCCACATTTTCCCAAATTTTCCTGACCGAGCAGAGCAGGAATTTCTATTTAACCCACTTTTTCGGACTCGACCCAAAATATTTTCGGTCCAAAAAGTTTAATATGGGAAATTTTACCCGACCGAGCAGAGCGAAAACTGAAATGCAACCCAATTTTTCGGACTCGACCCAAAAGTTTTTCTTCCCAAATGTTTTGGCCGAGGTGGCCATTAACGACCCCGCACTTGTTTCGGACTATTTCCGTTTATTTTCGGACTTTGCCTATTTTCGAGGCATTTTTTTAACCTTTTTCCCGGATTTTTTTTCGCGCGAAATTTCGTCTCGCCTTACTTAAGACGTTGCCATGGTCATTTGCCACATTTCCCCAAATTTTTTGAATAAGGAATAAGAAATAAGTAACGGAATTCACGCTGCTAAATTATTGCGTTTGGTTGCATGGATGAGGCGAGAATAAATTTAGATTCCCGGTACCCAAGTCACCAGTTGTCACATGCAGAGGACATTGATATACTCTAATGATCAAGATACTGGGTACCGAAGTCACCAATAAGGGGCGTTGATACACAATCTAACTTGGATAATGTTCGGATAATGACCCGGGGATATTTGTTGAGCTTATATTATTTGAACATTTTATATTAATTGAACATTTTATATTATTTGAACATTTGAACATTTCCTAAGTTCACTGAATAGCAATTATGTGTTTCTGCTTTGGTACCGTCATCGCACATTGAACGTCAGCAGTAATACAATATACCTTCCAACTAATGCAAATACACTGACATTTACTGAAATGAGATAGCTCCCTATCCCCTTTCGCACTTGTAACGCACGTCCGTTATCGAGTAAACGGACGAGGAATTAGACATGTATGAAAGCGGCTTAACTATGAACTATGGCCGTTTCTCCATCGATTAGACCGTCAAAAGTTCTCTTCTGTGAAATGGATGTGAAGCGCACAATGTTCCTGAATATGACTTGCACCAAAATAGTATACATTTGTCACCCGCTGTCGAATGAGACTTTCCTTTCTCGAGCGGGTGTCAAATCTCAAATGTCGCCCAAGAAGAAGTGCAACACCTGTTTTTGTATTCCGATTATTAAAGACAAATTGCTTATCATCCACACGCACGATGTTGCACTGAGTCATCGCATCACACGGGTCCTTTCTCTCGCGATTAACCTCGTGTCGTGTTATGTGATGACTATTCCTATAAGTTAGTCCAGACATTAGGATTTTGACAGTCGCCGTAAATGTACCATAATTTCGGTGGTTATAACGTCAAAGTCGGTCCGCGAAAAATGTAAAAATACGCAACAGAAGTAGGCATATGTATGTTCTTCTGCATACTCATGGACGGCATCTCGTCCTGATCACGACATTGATACGTGCCGCTCAAAAACGAAGCGAGTTGTATAGAAAATGTCCGTGTTAATCCAACCACAAGTCAACCAATGCGCTGAAGAGGAGAAATTTTGACGGCTAAATCGCATAAAATCTCAAAATATTCAAAATAAGTTAAACGACATTACACAATGTCATGTTTTATTGCGAGTTTTGAAATCGTCTGTCGGTTGCTGTATTTCGCACAAATAACTAATTTGTTGAATTAAATGAAGCAATATCGAGATTCACTGTCAGTATTCTACGAGCTACATTCTTCTGGTTTGCAATAAAATAGTACGAGTACGACATCGTGTGGTGTGAGCATGTTAATGGTGTACGACACAGTGTGGTGTGAGCGTGTAAATGGTGTACGACACAGTGTGGTGTGAGCGTGTTAATGGTGTACGACACAGTGTGGTGTGAGCGTGTTAATGGGGTACGACACAGTGTGGTGTGAGCATGTTAATGGTGTACGACACAGTGTGGTGTGAGCATGTTAATGGTGTGCGACACAGTGTGGTGTGAGCATGTTAATGGTGTACGACACAGTGTGGTGTGAGCCTTTTAATGGTGCACGACACAGTGTGGTGTGAGCATGTTAACGGGGTACGACACAGTTTGATGTGAGCATGTTAATGGTGCACGACACAGTGTGGTGTGAGCATGTTAATGGTGTACGACACAGTGTGGCGTGAGCGTGTTAATTGAGTTGAGTTGAGTTATTTATTCGTTCAACACATACAATTGTCAATAGACAATTGTCAATAGACAAATAATAACATAATTATACATAGTTATACAATTTCAACATAATAGTTAATACATAGGAAGTAATAATAGAAAGTAGGAAGTGTGGTACCAATGTATTAATATGATATATGGTATTATGGAAGTAAGATATGTTGAAGGGGGGAATGCTAGAAGTTTACACTTATAAGGTGCAACCCCCATGGTTAAACTTGATAATTATTTTTGAAATTTTATGTTTATTTTTCCGGTTATCCAATTCTTTTGTTATGTTTTTATATCTGAAATGATGGGTGAATTATTCATATGTTCCTGATTTAGGTTTTCCATTGAATGGACTGCTATTTGACATACTTTTCTAAAAGATGAAGTTTATATTTTCTTTTGAATGTAAAAGTGTTTTCGCAGTTCTTTAGGTTTTTATCTAAGGAATTCCATAGAGTTGTTCCAATGTTTTTTGTACAAAATGCTTTGGTATTGGTTCTCCTGTAAATAACTCTGAAATTTTCAATTTGTCGCGTCTTGTGCTCATGTGATCCGTTGACAGTGACAAAGAATGTTTGTAAATTAGGGGGTAGAAGCTCATGTTTAGCTTTATACATTGTAACAAGTGTGTTCATTTTAGTCAAGTCATCAAGTTTCAGGATTTTTTACTTCTGGAATATTGGAGTACTATGGCTTCTGTATCCAGCTCCATCAATTATTCTCATTGCTTTGTTTTTGAAGGTTTCTGAGAGGGATAAGCCTGGTGCTATAAACATTTCCCCATATTTCACAGCAATAATTTAAATAAGGAGCGATTAAACACTGATATAGTGAGACAAGTGCTGATTTGCCTATTTGTTTTTTGACTCGTAGCAACACGGCCATGCTTTTGGAGATTTTAGTTTGAATATGCTTGATTTGATCAGTCCAAGTTAGATTATGGTCTATATGAACACCTAGAAATTTAGTAGTGTACACACGTTCAATCTTGCTGCCATTTATATTAACATTTATGTCTCCAGTCTTTTCTTCCTTATTTCCGAATATCATGAAATTTGTTTTAAGTATATTTAAGGACAGTTTGTTCACTTGAAACCAGGTATTTAATTTAACCAGTTCTCTGGATACGGTCCTACCTAGCGATTCTAATTTGTTTCCTTTAAGGAACAAATTTGTGTCATATGCAAACATGATAATTTTCAAAAGTGATGAGACGTTGCAGGTATCATTTATGCATAGTATAAAGAGTGAGGGACCTAGTATAGATCCTTGAGGAACACCACATTTAATTTCCAATGAATCTGATTCAGTACCATTAATAGATACGTATTGGTGTCTGTTCTTCAGATAGCTTGAGAGCCAGTCATGACATATTCCTCTTATTCCATAATGGTCGAGTTTTGACAGTAAAATTTTATGATCAATTGTATCAAATGCCTTTTTTAGGTCAATAAATACTCCAAGAAGGTATTGTGATTCGTCTTTTGCATCTGAAATTTCTTCGACAAGTTCCATGATAGCTTGAGAGGTAGATCGGTTGTTTCTAAAGCCATATTGGCTCTCTGGGAGAATATTTTGTTTATCAAAGAATGACATTAGGCGTGTGTTATAAAGTTTTTCCAATATCTTTGATATTTGGGGTAGTAGTGAAACTGGTCTATAGTTTGAGAAATTTTGTTTGTCGCCTGATTTAAACAGTGGGATGACGCGTGCCGTTTTCATTGCATCTGGAAAACATCCTGTTTGAAAGGAGGCATTGAATACATGTGCTAGTGGGGTGGTAATATATGGCAAGGCTCTTTTAATAAGGGTCATGTTAAGATCATTAAGATCCTTTGAAGTTTTCCAATCAAATTTATTGACAACGTTGATTATTTCAGTTTCAGTCACTGGATTGAGAAATAATGAATCATTTACTGGATTGTTCATGAAATCTTCAAATTTTGTTTGTTTACTCGTCGGTATTCCATCTGCAAGTTTGGGACCCACATTTATTAAAGTTATTATTGGGACCCAGAAATTATTAAAGTTATTCGCAATGTTTTTTCCACCAGTTATCGTTTGTTGTGCTATTTTGAATTCACTTGGGTATGAGGATTTCTTTCTATTACTTAAAAGGGCGTTTAATATTTTCCAAGTTTCTCTTGCGTTCTTGTTATAACTGTCAAGTAACTTGGTGTAGTATTGCTGTTCGCAATATCTCATAATAGATGTTAGTTTATTTTTGTATCTTTTATATCTCATTTCTGTTGGTTGATCTCTTGTTTTCAGAAATTTCTTATAAAGGTTGTTTTTCTTCTTACATGCATTGATGAGAGATTTTGTCATCCAGGGTTTGCTATCTTTTTTTCGCTTATTTTTGTTTCCATTATTGTATGCTACTGGACATGTTTTATTATACAATGATGTGAATAGATCAATAAAGTGATTATAAGCCTCATTAGCATTTTCAGTGTCAGTAATCTCGCCCATGATTGGTCGATAAGATTGTTTAAAAAATGTGATAAAGTACTATCATTTACAATCCTCGTTTTGGAATGAATTGAAGTTAAATTACGTTTTGGAGTAAAGTTGACAATTGTAAAGACGGGTAAGTGATCGCTGATATCATTAATAATTATTCCACTCTCTAATTGGGCCTGCAGTTCAGAGGTGAAAATGTTATCAATGAGTGTTGCACTGTGTCCTGTGATCCTAGTAGGGCGTAAAATTAATGGGTACAGTCGAGATGAAAATATCTGATTTATAAATGAGTTTGTTTCAGTGTGTGTCTCGGATTTCATCAAGTCTATATTTGTGTCGCCGCAATAGAATACTGATTTGTTATGGGTTTTGCTTAATGGTGTACGACACAGTGTGGTGTGAGCGTGTTAATGTTGTACGACACAGTGTGGTGTGAGAGTGTTAGTGGTGTATGACACAGTGTGGTGTGAGCATGTTAATGGTTTACGACACAGCGTGGTTTGAGCATGTTAATGGTGTACGACACAGTGTGGTGTGAGCGTGTTAATGGTGTACGACACAGTGTGGTGTGAGCGTGTTAATGGGGTACGACACTGTGTGGTGTGAGCATGTTAATGGTGTACGACACAGTGTGGTGTGAGCATGTTAATTGAGTACGACACAGTGTGGTGTGAGCATGTTCATGTATTGCGCTCGATTGTTGTACATTTCAGTTCCCGTGGCACCATCGCGTCACATCACATGTACACTTGTAAACTCCATGCATGACTTCATAAGACCGCTGCCGCCGGTGACATCACGTTTTGAAAACCACCACAAAACCGGCAATATAATGACTTTCGATGTAACATTTCTTACATGTACAGTGTCCATTTGTGAACAGTTCCGTGTCAATGCCTTTGATGTAGCATACCAGAGCATGAAAATTGTACATGGCACTATTTTGTATCTTGTATGTTGATTATCACGTTGCAAATGTCAAATATGATCAGCGATACATTAATGTCCAGAGATAGGTGGGATGTGGTTGCGTTAAGCTGTGTAATTCATTAAGCACTAACCATATTGTGTCCCGTTAAATCCAATCTCAGAACAGTTACAGTAGAATCCATTGATGACGTCAAAGCAAGTCCCGTGCACACACGGATCAGATGCACATTCATCGATTTCTGTGGAATGGAGAAGATGATAAAGAAAGAACAGAATTATTAAGTGCACGACGAAATCTCCAAAAGAGAAGAACATCATCAGTTTCTATATTATAGCCCATCTAATCAGTTCGCATTCTGAATGTTGATACAGGACAACAGATCATAAGGATTGTTTGTTATCGGCATAAGATATAGAGACATACTACTGACATAAAGATAAAGATAATACGAATTCTAACCCTGCTCACATCTTGTCCCGTGAAATCCGGTGCCATCACGGCTACGGTAGAATCCGTTTATCTCATTTTGGCCAGTTCCGTGGATTGGATCCACATTCATCCATTTCTGTGGTATATAGTGAGGTCGCGAATTGAAACGGTCAATTCGTTTAATTCGACTTCAGAAATAGAATCAAACTCATGGTTTTCCATAATTGTTGGGTGCTCAAATAACAAATTAAATTTTGTCGCATATGACACAAATATGAATGATGAGAAAGGAGACATGTATGCGACCTCCAAATGATAACATCATCACATTCGACAAGGCCACTGTCGGTATGTCGCGTGTTCCTGCACTGATGGGGCAGTTGTTGATAGTGGACATAAGAACACAACTGATTGTGATGTCGACGTTGGGAGATCAGCAATACAATACCGCTGAAAATATATATTCAGAACAACATACCAACATCATTGCCGGACTAGTCGTGATACTGTAGTTTAATCGGAGGTGACTAGTCCTTCTGAGACTATTTACTGAGAGCTAATTACCTTTATGAACACATGCCACATGGTCACATGCCATCGGGAAACGACTCAAAGCTTGTCGTATCCCCTTCATATCATATATGCAAATACTTGTAATTAGTCGCCAATGGAACGTTTGTTTGGTTGGAAGTAATAATAATTGATTTCATGATGACTTACCATTCTCACAGTGGGTTCCATTGTATCCAGCGACGCATGTGCAGTTATATCCGTTGGTTCCGTCTACACAGGTCGCTCCGTTCTGGCATGGGTTGGACAAGCATTCGTCCGTCTCTGGAAAGGATGCTAATGATTATATATTATTACTGCACAATGTGACTTGAGCTAGTCACAATATGTATGATATATACACACGATAGTTGATGATCTGCGGATAGAAAAACAGTTGGCTCATGTCGCTACATCAGTCAATTGGTCTCAGTTTTTCATCCTATGTGTGCTGCCATCTACTCAATATATTCAATGTGCCGACTGCTAAATATTTATATATCAACAATCCCGGCTTTTACCAACTCGTTCTCGCACGGGTTGGACAAGCATTCAATCGTTTCTGGAACATAAGTTATATAATAGACTTCCATGGGTACGCATATAAGTGAGGGTTACAAGGCTCGTCCTTGTGACGATGAAAATGTAACAGTGTGCTACAAAATATGCATACACGAACACCACACCCCCTTAATAAGATTCACTGATACCTGTTTACCGTTTTGTAAATTGCTTACAAATGCAAAGTTTATTTGGGTGGAATTAAGTGAGGGTTACAAGACTTGTCTTTATGACTATGAAGATGTAACAGTGTGTTACAGCATATACATATACGAACACCACCTCCTCTTGAAGAAGATTCACTGATAGCTGTTTATCGTTTTGTAAACTAGCAAACAATAGAATGTATATTTGGATGAAATTAATAATATTAGTTTTGTAATAATTGACTTGATAATGACTCGCCGTTCTCACAGTTGTTTACGTTGAACCCCGCAGCACATGTACAATTATATCCGTTCATTCCTTCCACACATGCCCCTGCGTTCTCGCACGGGTTGAACAAGCATTCAATATTTTCTGGAACATAAGTTACAGAATATAATTCTAGGGTTGCGTGTGTATGTAATTGAGGGGGGGTTTAAAAAGTTGTCTGTGTGAAGATTACGATGTCTCGCAGCCTAACTCCATAACGACTCACCATTCTCGCAATGTGTTCCATTGTATCCAGCGGCGCATGTGCAGTTATATCCGTTGGTTCCGTCTACACAGGTCGCTCCGTTCTGGCACGGGTTGGACAAGCATTCGTCCGTCTCTGGAAAGGATGCTAATGATTATATATTATTACTGCACAATGTGACTTGAGCTAGTCACAATGTTTATAATATATACACACGATAGTTGAGGCTGTGCGGTTAGAAAAACAGTTGGCTCATGTCGCTACCTTAGTCAATTGGTCTCAGTATTTCATCGTAGGTATGCTGCCATCTACTCAATATATTCAATGTGACGACCGCTTAATATGTTTGTATCAACTCGTTCTCGCACGGGTTGGACAAGCATTCAATCGTTTCTGCAACTTAAGTTATATAATGGACTTCCATGGATACGTATATAAGTGAGTGTTACACGATTTGGTCATTGTGACGACGAAGATGTAACGAACACCACATCCCCTTGAATAAGATTCACTTATAGCTGTTTACCGTTTTGTAAATTTGCTTACAATGGAAAGTTTATTTGGGTGGAATTTATAATATTAATATTAATATGGATTTTGTGTTTGACTCACATAAATATAATCATATTAAACAACTTGATTATATTACCTGGTCATCCTGTGAATATATGCGACACATCATATCTTAGTACACACGTTAAAGTCGATGTACCCGTCTAACTCGAATCAATTTAAAGTGACATAAATCACACACACCTGACGGGCCTGGTCACATGCCATCCGGAACGACTTTCAAATGCTCAAATCTTGTCGGATCCCCTTCATGTAATATATGCAAATACTTGTAATAATTCGCCAATGGAACGTTTGTTTGGTTTGGTTGGAAGCAATATTAATTGATTTCATGATGACTTACCATTATCACAATGTGTTCCATTGTACCCAGGGATGCATGTGCAGTTATATCCGTTGGTTCCGTCTACACAGGTCGCTCCGGTCTGGCACGGATTGGACAAGCATTCGTCCGTTTCTGGAAAGGATACTAATGATTATATAGTATTACTGCACAATGTGACTTGAGCTAGTCATACTATTTATAATATATCCACACGATAGTTGAGGCTGTGCGGTTAGAAAAACAGTTGGCTCATGTCGCTACCTTAGTCAATTGGTCTGAATATTTTCATCGTAGGTATGCTGCCATCTACTCAATATATTCAATGTGCCGACCGCTTAATATTTAGATATCAACATTCTCGGCTTTCATCAACCCAATACAGTTTTCGCTTGTTGGATTTGCATAACAATTGCTCCTAAAACTTGTTTTTTTTATTCATTATTAGTTACTCGAGAGCTGCTGGCACTTTGCCCAGCTCTCAGCATCTATCACATAAAAACGTATGTCCACCAGCGCTGTCAGTTATATTTAAGCCAGATGATCGTACATCGGGTTAATATAACGCAACTGGTGGTAAGTACCGTGCGTATATGGTTATTAGCACGCAATCGTCCACCTATAATCACCGTTCAATTGTACATATATATACATAGATCGGAATGGACATTGTTCTGTTGATTATGTGTATGATATGAATAAGCCATCCAATAATGACATCTCTGGTTCAAATGCGGATTACAAAAGGTAGGAAAACTACATGTCAGCATACTGATTCGTGTACTTGGGAAGTTCGTCTGTTGCTTAGCAAGACATATTCTAGATTTATTATGCACCATGTGGTTAATGCATTATCCATAATCCATTCCACGAGAAGAGCAACAAAATAAACTCTGAGCGGATATCAATAAACATACTCTTGCATGTGGGAGGGTAACTTATAATGTACATCTTTAGTACATCTGATCGGATATCTTTTGTACATGTGACCGTTTATTGAAAAACATACTCATGCATGTGGGAGGGTCCTCTTTCTTTGGGAGGTGGATTTCACCGCTTCCGCATTCTGTTTTCTTCGGCTGCAAAAATAAAAGTTAAACGTATTGATCGGAACCGCTTGCCACAGTCACCCCGGGTAAGGTCAAATATGACTGTTCATCTAACGAAACCATATAGTATTCGCATTGCCTCGGTTAATACGGTATTCTGATTTCAGACTAGATGATTCGGTTTCCACAATGGTAATGACTGTCGCTGATATGTCTGATCGGATGAAAGCGTGGAAGCAGTTGGAAGTTTGAAATCGGACACCAAAAAAAAAACGGAGACTCAGGTATACCTGAACGGGTGTCATTCATAATTTAGAACTATTATCTGTTTCTGATTTGTAATCAGAAAGCAGACATATATAGAATATAGATGCATGTATATACACCCTGGCTATTATAAAAGCGTACTAACAAAGATATGCGTGTAAGATACAACGAGTAGAATTAAGAGAAGAGGTTAATGGGTCTCTTTCCCTGTACAATGGGAACGAATGACACCAACTAAAAGGTCGGCAGCATGTTTTGCCAAACACTCCTGATATATCCAAAAGATGTCTGGAATCTCATTTCAAATTTGGTACAAGTCATTGCTGTGACAATGAAGGTAAGAACTGTCTACTAGTTGGAAATCATAACCGCATTTGCTGCACTTGTATTGCATGCAAAATATGTGAAGTAATGTTCAGGTACCAAGAATGTCTGTAAAATACATTTTTATTTGAAAAGGCAGATTATATTACGTATGGTGTCACATCTATAGGTTATGGAAGGGAACTTAACTGTTCTTGATTAAAGACATGTGATATTTATTTTCCATTATAAAGAGATATACCGATACAAAACATTCTGTATTTGAGATTGATCTTGTCATTGATCATATGCCATGTTTTGGTCCTTATCAAAATCCCAGTTGACTACTATTTCTCTTAACGCTGTGACCTTTTCAAGTTGACTGCTTCATGTACCACACTTTACACACACTCGATGCTAAATATATTACATGTAACATGCACCAACGGTCGCCACAGATCACATGGTGCCATTTCATAAAAGCGTCCATAGTTACCATACCGTGAAAATAAAATTAACGAATTAGACAGATCAGTGAAACTATGAAATGCGATAATTTAGTTGGGGATAAAGGAATCTTTTACATAACTACTCCACCATTAGTATTAGCATCCAGCTTCGTGCCAATACTAATATGACATGTCAGTGGTCATGAGAGCATATAATGCACATTTGTAGCGATTGTGTACTTTTCGAGTTAGTCACCGGTGACTACAAATTCGGTGGGGATGTTAGGGAACACCGCATCGGAATTCATATCGAATCGGATTGTCGACAATATGACAATATATGTTCTAGAATCGTTTTAAATAAGTGAAATTTACACCAGCATGCACAGTTTAATAGTTTGCGGTGTGGTGTCTTTCGTTGGTATAGTTGGAGACAGAGATCGAATTGTGTGTGTTCATCTCGAACTTCCGGTCGGTCGCCCAATTTATTCTCAACCAATTTCCCATTTTCCGTTAAAAGAGCAGCTGAAGTCCAGACACAAGTATCACTTGGGGTAGTTTCATTATTTAATGCTTTTAATTTAGCTTAAAACTAGTTTAATCATCAACTAATATGCGGATTGTCGTAATTATAAGCAATCAACGTCGTTTTCGGTGCATCTGTCGGTGCATCTGTCTGATGCCGAACTACATACTTAGTATAATTTCACTTCGCGAAATTATACAGTATGTAATCCGGCATCAGACACTTCTATACACCGACAGATGCATCGAAAACGACGTTGATTGCATATGCAAATATGCTTTGTTCGTTCACGAATGTACTTATGTTTTTTGTTGATTTGCAGCTCAGGAATAATGAACTTATCAACCGTATATAAACATTTGTTTACATTGGGCTGGTATATTTGTAGCTGCTTTGTTTGGTCTTTGTGATATATCTAGGGTATGATGTTATACCATGAATAAAAACATGAACACAACAAATATGACACAAATGAAGCTTCCTCGCACAAAGCCAAACAAAGTAAGCTATTTAGTTACTGATTTGATGTGTGAAACTGGTAATTATTCTAGCAGTTCTTGGTGCGTGTCCAAAACGACAAATAATAAAATAATATTATCAATTAATCAAATGCAATAAAATCCATTATGTTGGTCTTCTCACAATAACTGTTGATTTTCTATATAAAATGGAATTTATGATATATGAAATTCAAGAATGTTCGCCCCATAGATTCAGATAATTTGTTAGTTGAAAATGTTTTTCAATTTTGCCTGTATGTATGCAAAACGCGCGCCCGACCCTTAACGTGTCGTGTGAACGGGCAACACGCTATCCAAGGTAAGATCGATACAAGCTGTGCTATTCATGATATATTTTCCCGTATATGGTGTATAGTTTCGACAGCTAAACAATTAACATCGTATTAAGTCGTACTCCTCTCACATGGACAGTCTCATAATATGTTCATGCCGAATCCAAAGTAAGTTGCGGTGTGCACATTAGTGACGTCTTTGACGATGTTACTTCTGTATTTCGACATGTCATTTTCTTATTGTTTTGACACGCTTTCCCGTTCGTTTCCACTTGATTAAAACGTTATTTGATTATTGTTATTACTAACAGCTGACCAGGAGTGGAACCCTCCGTCGTGGACATTTGGTGGGAATAGAGAATACTCTTGATCAAAGCGTCATTCTCCTAAATGGTATACCAACAATGGGCTCATCAAAACGCCGTTCAATAGATGGATTACAAGAAAACCATAGTCAGAAATGGTAACGCCACCAATATTATATTATTAGCCTTAAATATAAATTTTATACTACAAGTATACTATAAACTAGCTTTCAAATTTTATTTGGGAAATTTGCATACTTCCATGCATATTTCAAGTTTTCCCGTTTCCCGTGTTATACATTACTTTCTTCAAACTGTCTTCTTTATTACACAAGCTGATGGGCCCGACTTCGTCCGGGCTGTTTCCCATCTGATTTCCGGCGAAAGGCGCGATTTGACCTTGAATTGACTATTTCGAAAGTCAAGGTCAGGTCAGGGTCATGATTTGACCCGTCCAAAACACCCCCATCCCCAAAACACCCCTAGGTATCAAATTTCGTCGAAATCCGTCCGTTTTACCCCACTTGACCTTTAATTAACAATTTTGAAGGTCAAGGTAAGGTCGGAGTCATGATTTGACCCGTCCAAAACACTCCCCTGTCAAAGGTATAAAATTTCGTCGAAATCCATCCGTTTTACCCGATTTGACCTTGATTGACCACACTGAAGGTCATGGTCACTCCGATGTCACGATTTGACCCGTTCAAAACACTCCCCGGACAAAAGTATTCCTAGGTATCAAATTTCGCCGAAATTCGTCCATTTTACCCAAATTGACCTTGCATTGACAGTTTAAAGGTCAAGTCGGGGTCACGATTTGACTCGTCCAAAACACTTCCCGGACACAAGTATCAAATTACGTTGAAAGAGGACATGTTAGTTACTAATTGCTAGATATACGACGCACGACTTGTCGCGGTATTTTAAAGGTGTTTCAAACTTGGAGATAGAAGTATTCTGCGTTTCAAATGGTGATGAATTATAGTAATTTATTCAAATTTTATGGCATAAATTGTTATTATAACCGTATATACTATAACAAAATGAATGACTCGAAAATTAAGTGGGCCTTTAAACAAAGTCACAGTTGCAGTTAGACTCATCTCATATTCGTCTATTGAGCGATATTCTGCTGCGCAGTTTGTTATAACCTCCAGTATTTATTGAGCGTTATAGCCCCACTGTTATAATTCGCCTTTAGCAGGCGTACTCTTGCCTCAGATTATTGAGATATTAGGTCACACGTAATGACATTAAATCGCATGGAAACATAGCAATTGAGGGCTGCTTGGCGTGAATATGTAATGAGAAATAAGGTCATACATAATGACATTAAACTCAAGAAAACACGCGAAAACAAAACAAAATCACATTTAATGTTTTAGGTTATTTCCTTCATAAAAAGAATCTTCGTGATAATGAACCCTCTCAATACTTTAGAATATATAATTAATCTTAAAATAACAAAAACCTTCGGAATAGAGAACCTTCGGAATAACGAACCTTCGGATTGGTGAAGCTTCGGAATAACGAACATTCAGAGAAATTTCGGAATAGTGGACCTTCGGGATAGTGAACCTTCGGAATAGAGACATGCCCCCAATATTCATATTATATGCCCAGAGTTCAAAGGTATGGGCCCATAAAATTATAAATTTGGCCCTTAAAACATTAAACCCCAAAATGGAACCCGCACAGAACAGCACTTAGGTCAACTGTACCTGTGTCATGTCCCAACGTTGGAGGGTCCATATATACCACAACATTCATATTATATGCCAAGAATTCAAAGTATGGGCCCACGTAATCACATTAAATCTCAAGAAAACCCGCGAAAACAAAACAAAATCACATTTAATGTTCTAAGTCATTTCCTCCTGTATCTGTATCGGTATGCGCGCAGGGTCAGTTTGGATGTGAGCGCACACTCCATAAAAAGAATTTTCGTGATAATGAACCCTCTCAATACTTTAGAATATAGAATTAACCTAAAAATAACAAAAACCTTCGGAATAGAGAACCTTCGGAATAGCGAACCTTCGGAATAGTGAACCTTCGAAATAGCAAGTATTCAGAATAGAGAACCTTCGGAATAGTGGACCTTCGGGATAGCGAACCTTCATAATAGAAACATGTCTCCACAATTACACCGGTGACGTAAACACATGTGCTAATCTTTGTTGGACTATCGTAACTATCGGTACGATTTATACTCAAGTACGAAAATCCATAATACATTCGCCCAGTGGATTATCGATCGTCCGCTCGAACATGAAAAACTGTTCACCAGCTTACACCACTGTGTGGCGTAATAAGCAGTGTCTCACTTTGTCGGAATGATTGCCATTTGATTCGTCCCGCAAGCAAAGATCTATATACAGCTGCGCGTAAATCAAAAGTTATCTTTTTTAAATTGTTCAATCAAAGTGGTTTGAATTCTCAGACGTAGTAGATGCTTTCACATTCTTCCAGATTGGATAATGCCTGAGTACTCAATGGTCAAGTTGTGCTGATTCACTAAATTGACACACAGTTTGCCTTTAAAAAGTAAACATACATTCTATATAGTTACATTAATGACAATTTCGACAATTTCGTACCGCGACCACGCCCTAACTCACATGGTGTCACTTTGGTATTAATCTCTCGAAAATGGCAGTAAGATGTGTCATATCCGGTCAAGTTATTTCCGTGTGTAGAAGTGAATTAATTCGGTCACCAATTTTCGAGGATGTGAAATTTGAGTGCCAAATCTACGTGAACGAATCTGTTCGAAATCCGGAGTTTGCTGTATCCGCGATGAGTTATTGGGATACTGTAAAAGTACATTTATTCGTGGGGTCCAATTTTCGTGGTTTTCGTGGTTGCTGCTAACCACGAAATTAAAAACCCCACGAAAAATTAATCTTCGAAGCTAGATCGATTTTGAGAAATAAGAAATGTCACGTGGGAGGTAACTCTATTGTCCCAATGTAAAATCAAAGCATAGGGAGGTAACTCTATCAAACTGGGAGTACATTAATGAAAGAGTAGCTACGGTCTAATTACAATGTTTAATCACATACTCGCCATGTTTTCTTTTTCGAGATTGTTGAAAGGAATTGGAGCCGAGTTTGTTGTCAACAGAATCGTTAGCTACTTGCATAAGTAGAGCAGTATCATGATCCGAACTATGGTTGGGATCAGGTAATCCAGGAGTTGTAGGAGGACAAAAATCAATCTTACCACTTTGTAACCAGCTTTGAGAGACATATTTGCATTACGCAGTTGACCATTTGGGGTTGTATTTCATATGGTGCAGACTTATATAAATAATCCCCAGTCTCACACTGATTTTGTTGAGAATTAAGCGAGTACTTTCATCTACTTTCCCGTCGTTAATATTCTCAATAGCCGGCAACAAAAGCTTATACACGTGACGTGCTAATTACGCCGGCAGTGCGGATGCGCAATTACCGACGGCTCGTCGATGTGTCTACACTTCTATTAGTTCGATTTGATTGTTGTTATTGGGGATTTGAAGGTGACATTTAGCACCGGCGGAACCACGAATTTACGAACCCACGAAAAAGTCATAAATGGCTGAACCACGAAAATTGATACCAACGAATTTAAAGCCATTCACAGTAGCTCAATTGTCCAATATGTATTATATCTTTGGAAATAATAAAAGAAAAAAAACGATTGCCTACTCGACACAAACAACAGCTGTGATAGATACACGCTGCGCTACTCATCTGATATACTAATTGGTCGATACTTGTGTTATCATTCAATTAATGTCATCTTATATCTTATCGAAGCCTCACATGGTTATATATATACATCACCGATTATTGTGATAAGACTGACACGGTTATAGATAAACATCACCGATTATTGTTATAAGACTCACACGGGTATACACATATTTAACCGATTATTATTATAAGTGTTATATTAGCGATATTGGTCTCATCATAGTTGAAACAATCTTATCGGGAATATAAATACAGTGTTACTACAATGCCGGTTCAAATTTTAGCCGGGAAAGTTTAAAATCTATATTATTAACCCTAAACGATAGACCGTGTGTGATCTTACTCGGTTTATGTGTGAATTATATCTTATACTGTTAGCAATACTTCTTAACCACGGGTGCTATCCGAGGTAAGATCGATACAAGCTGCGCTGCTCATCATATAGTTTCTCGTACACTCTTAGAACCAGAAGTCCTTCCGAGAACCCAAAAAGATTCTTCACCTTGTCACAATAGGAGCACCTTTTTTGGTGCTTCGAAGGACCCCATCATAAGGTTCTACTGAAGAACCATATCATAAGGTTCAACAGAAGAACCCCAAGATGGTTCTTAAGGGAACCATAATATGAACATGGTTCTTCAGGGAACCTTTATAAGAACCGCAGATGGTACTTCGGAGGACACAATCATAAGGGTCACACGAGGTTTCTCCAGAAAACCGTTCATATATCAGAACAGGGTTCGTAAGGGATCCATAATCTACCCCAACAGAGAACTTCAGAGAATCTGTAAGATGGAATAGCGTACGATGATAATATAGTATGTTTGCGCTCTTGCGTATATCGCGACGTTCAGTGCACTTTGAGGTGTTTTATAATAACTAATATATTGTCATAATATTGAAGCATTTGGGGAATGATATATACAAGGCAGCTTATACCTACACGTTCCATATACAATTCGCTTAATTTTGGTGTGATTCATATTCTTTAATACCCGAAGGTGGTGAATTAGTCTGCACTTTAACATATATTTATGTGTATTTTACGATTATCACACGAGGGTTCTTCAGAGAACCTATCATATATCAGAACATGGTTCTTAAGGGAACCATAATCTATTCCAACATGGTTCTTTAGAGAACCTTTTTAAGAACTCCAGATGGAATAGCGTACGATGATAATATAGTATGTTTTCTTCTTGCGTATATCGCGACATTCCGTAAACTATAATGGTCTGAGTGCACTGCCTGTGGTTTTTACCCTTAGATAGCAAGTTTTGGCTCAATTGGTCAAGCTGTTTTCGAGTTTATAAAGGACACACACACACGAAAGTATCGAAATGTATAGTAGAGTACTATTACTATTATATATTACTATTCCCCAACCCTGCGAACAAACACATACTCCTCCGTTCTCTCTGGTTGATGTTTTATTCATGTTCATCACTCAATTCGGCTCCATGGTATATGTAACAACTGCATTATTGTTTGGTCATGAACCCTTCAGCATCCAAAAAAACCCTAGTCAAACACCGACGAACCCTATCGATTACAGAGAACCTTTTCTGACACCGAGGAACCTATGGGTTCTTAAGAGAACCCTTGAGTTCTTCAAAGAACAACAAAGAACACTTATTTCTTAGAGTGTATGTCTGTATTCTTGCATTGTGCAAATGCCTTGCATTGACGCGCGGGTTGCAAACTTAATAATCACTGTATACCTACTCGACACAAACATCTTTAGTTTGTCGCATCGGTTTACTGGTAGCAATCATGTTTCCATAGGTTAAATTTAACAATGCAGATAGATCCCACAATGTAACATCTGAGCAATGAACCCAAGACAATATCGATTCAGATTCGGAGAAGTGCAATGGTTCTTTAACGAAACAATAAAGGAGATAGCTTGAAATATACAAATGTATTAATCAATGTTTGCAGTTTGAAATTTCATGCTTGGCACATTAGTGAATGATTAGTCGTATATTTCACACCACATATAGGTTGAGATTTCATGTTTGGCACATTAGTTGTATATTTCACACCACATATAGGTTGAGATTTCATGCTTGGCACATTATTGTTATGCTTGGCACATTATTTCTATATTTTACACCACATATAGGTTGGGATTTCATGCTTGGCACATTGGTTGTATATTTTACACCACATACAGGTTGAGATGTCATGCTTGGCACATTAGTTTTATGCTTGGCACATTATTTCTATATTTTACACCACATATAGGTTGGGATTTCACGCTTGGCACATTATTTGTATATTTCACACCACATATAGGTTGGGATTTCATGCTTGGCACATTATTTTTATGCTTGGCACATTATTTCTATATTTTACACTACATATAGGTTGGGATTTCATGCTTAGCACATTAGTTGTATATTTCACACCACATATAGGTTGGGATTTCATGCTTGGCACGTTATTTTTATGCTTGGCACATTATTTCTATATTTTACACCACATATAGGTTGGGATTTCATGCTTGGCACATTAGTTTATATTTCACACCACATATAGGTTGGGATTTCATGCTTGGCACATTAGTTGTATATTTCACACCACATATAGGTTGAGATTTCATGCTTGGCACATTAGTTGTATATTTCACACCATGTGTACATATAGGTTGAGATTTCATGATTGGCACATACTACCTTTGTATATTTCAAGCCACTGCAATATCTGTCTCCTTCATTATTTCTTTGAGGAACCAATGCACGTATCCGGATCTGAATCAATATTGTTTACACCACATGCTTGGCACATTAGTTGTACATTTTACAACACATATAGGTTGAAATTTCATGATTGGCACCTTAGTTGTATATCTGACACCACATATTGGTTGATAGTTCATGCTTGGCACATTAGTTGTATATTTTACACCACATATAGGTTGAAATGTCAACCAGTAATTAGTGGAGAACCAACTGTAGCATATTGTTCTAATTTTGGAAAAGCTGTTGGTCTCAATTTGTCATCGTGAGTGTCAGGTTGGAATTTTCAATCAATTATATAGCTGAATGTACCAGTTACTAAGGGCAAACCAAAGGGGGTGCAACTGGGTTGTTCTCGTTCGTGGGTAGGGGGTGCCGTTGGACATAGCACGATGTACAGCCCACAACGACGACCCTCTACCCACGTCGCTGTTTTGCTATATCGCTGAGACATAGTTCACACGGAGTGCAAAAACTCTAGTTAGAAATATTTATACCACAATTGCTCGTGCTATTGTGTATATAACATTTCGGAAATTTCATCTTTACACCCTACTGTGGGTGAACAGCTTCCTACTGTGGGCATAACATTCTACTGTGGGTGTAAATGTTCAAACGTAATTTCATGTGTTAAACGTTTATACCCATAGTAGAACTATTTTCGTAGTTGGGAAAATACTTCTTGTGTTACATTCATTAAAAATTGGAAGTTGTCATCATTTCAATTAGATATGCATGAGGAACATTGCTTGCATTTCAATCAAATGTAGCTTGCTAGAGTTATCTGAACTAGGAAACATATCAATGGTTGTATCAAGTGAATGGTGGCTCAGAAACAGACTGATGTCACGACGTAACTGTTTGGATAACTCCTTACGCACATTCCTTATAGCGTCGTGTCTGTGTATCTCTGTGAGGATATACATTAAAAGTAAACAACGGAGTACAAATACAAAATGATAATTATTGCATAAATAAAATACACACAGAGTAGCAAAGAGTACAACATTTTCACCACTCGCCAAAAGGCTCGTGGTTAAAACCACAATTCCATTCGTGGTGAAAATTTTGTATTCTCGGCTACTATGGGTGTATTCTATATCTAACCTCTTTTAAATTGGTGCTTGTGATTTTCAGCTTTATATAGTCGGGTAAAACACATTTCACGGTGTATACGTGAAGTAGATTTTACAGTCTCCTGATAGAAATGCGTATATATGCGAGAACAAGTTTTGTATAACCGACATTATGCTTTAACGAATGCACATATTTTGAAGCATCCATAACTTACAACTTACAGTGTCAAACATTTAATGCGGTGTCTAACAGTGATGCCGTGTCGAATCATTGGCGACAGTGGGTTCGTCTAAGTTTTACGAACTTGTCCTCCAATCCCCCAGTCTATCTAATGATATGATGATAATAAAGTATGTTTAAATCAAATCATTGTGTGTGTGGTGTCAAGCTATGTTTTAGAACAGTCAGTGCAATGTTGTCCACGATAAAGCATAGTTACAATACTACTCAGACCTTTTCCCTAGCGATTGTCTCCCCAAAATCTTACTCCACAAATACGATCGAGCGATGCTATAGGCAGCTTATCATTAGAAAAAAATACCAACCTGATGATATAGTGCGCCTTTGGCGGCCGCCCACGCATTTATGACGTCACGGATATTACCTCGCCGAAGCTGTATACACCTAGTACGACTGTATATTACGTGGTGACCGGGAAATGTCACTCCCCTGAATGGTGTACGTTCGTAATAGGTGTATTACGTTATAGTTATTGGCTGTCATGTCGGGTATATTGCGTGATTATCTCGATGAACAATGATAAGCCTCCCCATTAATTATATTCCCGATACGGGCACTTCCTTATAGCACCGGCGTGACGTCGAACGCCCACATGTCATCTCCACGATACAAGGGACACAAGGCACTCTGGGTGTGTGAATGTTAACGAGACACAATGCACTCCGGGTGAGTGAATGTTAAAATGACACAAGGCACTATCGGTGTCCTATTAAAGACGATTCTGTCGGACGTTAAGGGTAATTCGCACAATCAACAATACATGTTTGTACTTTACATGTAGTTTTTAATTTTGAAAGTTTTCAATTAGTTTTGGTGGTGATTTGTTCAAAAATGGCATTTTCAGGCATATGTAGAATTGTCGACATGGCAAATACGTTATAGTTTCTCCAGGTGTGTGGTATACCGTGATATTCAGGCATATGTTAAAATGTCTGACATGGTAGATACGTTATAGTTTCTCCAGGTGTGTGGAATACCATGATATCGCTTCACGATGACTGGTATTGGTTCCACCACGCCTTGTATCACACCATACCACATAACCGATGACGCTGTAACTTATAATATCGTGCCAGGAGCTCATTAATGGGTGGTTGTGATGCCAGATATCAACATTCACGAGAGGATGTTCTAGCACGCAGCAAATATTTAAATGGTCGGCTCAATAAAGAACATATATGTTGCGGTCTCCAACAAAGCGGTATATATTAATTGCGTTCTCGATTATGGTGTTTTTTACTGGTTTTCAACGTAAAACATTGATTTTGTGGATTTTCGTATTTCCTGTGCAATAAAAATGATGGTGATTGCGAGTAGTTTTCCTTTTTTTGTTCGCCTGATGTGACGACCATTTTGTTTGACAATATTGACTAATTCGGTATCAAATATGATACAGATTATAACCTACAATACATTTTATTCTGTGCAACAAGTACCTACAACTTTACCGGTGTGTAGATGCAATCGAGCGACGTGATGTGTAATAAATATAGAACCGCGCGCGCTTGACAATTTATCGCATATCTTCGCCTCGTATTGCACTGTTGCAACCTCAGTAAGTTTTTATTAGATGTACATAAAAATCATTGGCTATGATAGGTATGTCTCTTTCAATTATCAGTGGATCATCGATGTGTTCACGGGACGGGAACCACGGTACAAAACACCGTTATCAATTCCAAGTTCTGTATCAATTCGACAAGCGTTACTATTATTCTCCCAATGTGAAATTAAACAATGAGATTAAATCCCTCAACAAATTGTAAACCACGAATACTTCAAATGTACTTGAAAAGACCAACGAACGAAAATCAATTAAGTCTCGGAGATATACAACGTGCTGCCCTGGAGTTTCACAATGACAGATATCTATCTTATGGTTATAATGAAATGTGAATGACTCAATCAATATTCGCCGCATGAAACCATGCTGTATTTTAAATTCCCGTGGTGGTCTGAAAGTAGGAAGTGAAACTATTCCACATTGAATAAAGTTTGTGTGATGAAATATCACCGGAATTCATAACAAAAGACGTAAGCAAACATGTGTATAGTGCCTGTATATTCCGCGCACATGCATGTATATGTGAACAGTTTGTGAAATTTTCGCAATGTACCATTCAAAAGATCATTAAGTGATTATTGTGGATTATACATTCGAAACAGGTTTGGATCTCGTTCAGTTTACTTCCAATCACTCGCCCCCCCCCCCCGACAAACCATAACATATTCAACCGAAAGTGTTGGGCCCCCACCCATGCAGACCACCCCTATACAGGTATGTCCGCTAATAATGGAATGATCCGTGTTTTAACTTCCCGAGTGTCTGGTGCGATCACTATCATGGCGCATTTTTAGAATTGCTCACCTACGCTCCGATCTCCTTTCAGCTTACTATCCAATTAATGTCAATTTATGTGTGATATTTAGCTCGAAGTCTGTATTTTGGCCCCGTTGAAATACAGATTCATACAAGAAATATTGTTCATGAATTGGAGCAATTTGATTGGCCGAGGGGTGTGAACCGGTTTATAAATCTTATTATGTCTGTTTTCAAGATAACGAAGCGTGTTTACCGTTTGTGGCTAATTATATATATAGTTAACAGTTTAGCTTGTATACAAACATTCTAGAAGTTCTTGGTATCTATATACGGAAAAAGTCTAAATAATAAATTAATTACAAAATGTTAGTAGTGTTCTCTTGATGACGGTTTATATTCTATATTGCAATGAACTTGCTGATCATTGAGCATTCGCTGGAGCATTCGATACAGAGGATTTTTTATTGAAAATGTTTTTCAGATTTTTCCGTTCATGAAAAACGCGCCACTAGGCCTTAATGGTCGAATTGTGGGGTTTGAATCAACTGTGATTTTTTAATTAGAAATGTCTCCAACAAAGATGGTGCCCATCCGAGCACACTGACAAATAAATCTGTTAGATTTTGACGATTTTCGTTTATAAGAACACGAATATATAACTAAAGTCTTACATTTGTGCCTTCGATATCTAGCATGAACCACTCATTTGACGGTTGTGTTACTCCGGAATCATCTGGCTGCATGAGAACACATATCTTTGTTTTAACATTGTATCCGATCTTGGTACAGTCCGCGTGTCTCTTGCACATTGTCTCACATCTCTTGTAATTTGAAAGTTTTGTTTCGGTCAGAAAACCATCTGCTTGAGATTCGAAAGGATGGGCACAAACACGGACAACATTGGACAGCAATACACACAACAATCCGAATTTCAACCGATCCCAGAACCAACACCAGTTTTGTCCTTTAATGTATCTCTCTGCTGGAGGCCTTCGTTGCTTTATTAGTTTCGCATCACATGGCTCACACACAAAGGAGTCTTCCATTTTATATGGGTCACATGGATCAAAAGTCAAACAAATGCTATACTTCACAATATGTGTCGAATGTCAGCCATGATTTAATTCTGGTTGGGGAGGTCATCGTTCTGTGACACGAATAACGTACCCAATTGATGTGGGTGGAGAGCAGCTAAGCGGAAAAAGTCCAAAGGTGATTCTACGTGTGAGATCAATAACCTATGTGGGCGTTCATATTGGGAAGATGAGTTCATTATATGGTGTTATGAGATATTTCACACAAAGGGGGACAAACCGGGGACTGGCGCAAAGTATATAGCATTGATGTGTGTTTAATAATTAAACGTCATTTCACTTATGCTATCACCTTGAATACTTCTCTCAAGTAAACTGTTGCTGGTCGAGCTTGTGTTCTACGGGAAACCGATATCTCCTGAGTATGTATATAGCATTGACTTGTGTTTAATAATTAAACGTCATTTCACTTATACTATCACCTTGAACACTTCCAACAGTCTCTCGAGTAAACTGTTGCTGGTCGAGCTTGTGTTCTGTGAGAAACCGATATCACCTGAGTGTGCTTCTACAACTAGACATGTCAATCAATTTAAATGTTATACGGAGACGTCTATTTGGACTAATACAATGATACCCTTATTCTGGTTGCCATCTTTAGTTTATGTTTATCAGATTCCGATGTAGCTGGTCTTGCTACCTGTTAGACTTAACATAATATGAAACAGATTTTCCGAGGTCATAGGGGGATCTACAGAAAAGTCCAGACACAGGGACGGGGTGGGCGGGTCCTTCGATGTCCGACATTTTGTATAGGATGGTACTGTATGTACATCACACATAATCAATCAAACAATCACTGACATACTGCCCAGTCCATTTGGATGCAAAATGGAGTGCATTTTCCAACTTGAACATTGTATGTGCATAATCATTTACCATTATAATTGAGGTAACAGTTACAGGCCAAACATTTAATCCCTATGTATATTTTTACATATTCACTCAAAAGTATCAATGTTGGCAAAACGATTGCAAGCAGATACATATGTGAACTGTTGTTATGGCTTTGCTTCCAATCATGCTACTACAATTCCATTGTTAATACGTGTTATATTAATATGTTGGAATATGCTAAATATTAATTGCTAGATTGAACAAGGTTGATATAATGTTTTTTTCATATTATTCTGATTTATTTACTAATTTTTGGGGGGTGTGTACCAAACGTTGGACTGGAAAAAATAAACAATTTGCACAGAGCGTGGGGTGGAAATTATAGTTTTCAACCATGGGTTTGCAAATTTTGTCACGAACCCCTCTCCCGCCCCAAGACATAGCTGTTTCCGGATTTGGAACAAACGCCATTGATCCATACCACACCACGACCATACTTAATATAATCTGAAAGAGATCCCAGTCATGAGTTCATGTACATTATACTTGCCATGTTGTTTGCATCGTTCATAGCGCACACGAGTGTATTTGGCACTAATCCATGGGTTTTAATGATTGCTTGTCTTGAATGTGCATTGTTCATAGCGCATGTTATCCCGTCTGACAAACGTGTATATATGATTTAAACAAATTTGAAGTCAATGCCGGTTTGTGTTAGATATTTGGCTGGTGACGTAGGCTCCTGGTAATGTGAATCATGTCATAGTCGCTGGACTGTGTTTATGTTGCTCAGATTTCACGATTGCCGACTTCGCTGCCTTTTGAAGAGTTGAAACTTGAACCATTTATACAAAACATGTCGCTGTTAGTAGGGTCGATAGACCAATAGAAATACCGTTTTCCAAGCTATATATACTATATAGATATATGAAATACTCAATAACAAACCTTACTGATGTCATAACATTTTACCATGTAGTCTTTATCAATGGAACATATGACCTAGAACAAGTTGACACAAGTGGCGCCTTTATAAATGACCGTTACCCATTGTGATTGATCTTTACAATTTGTTTTACACATCATGGATAAATAAATAGGTGCACCATACTTGCAGCTTATAACTCAAATAGAGGACAAATGATGGCCTCTCATTTGTGCACGTATTCAACGATCTAGTCAAACTTGTCCTACACAATTCTAGTCGGAGGAGTCAGTGGGAACATTTGTATGCGCTATAACATCGAAACAGAAATTAATTATTGCCGCATTAACAATAATTGTTAAAGTATCATTGAAATAATAACCTTTTGCCCAAGAAACATTTATGCACGTGTTGTTAATTCGATTCCATTACACATGCACGCCTAGTATAAGTATGCCAACGAATCTGTCCAATGTCGCATATCGATGTCTTATAATGTGATAAAATGTTCATGTGTGGAGATTGACTATTTCGAGTAACAGGAACGGAACGAGGAACATGAACCACTTCCGAGTAACAGAATGACTATTTCGAGTAGCAGGAGTAAGGAACAGATATATAAGCTCATATTTCTCGCGTTTTACGCTATAAAACAATCCATTTTATACATATTACGAAAGAATGGCCTCTCCACTTCACGATTACTGCAACATTTAAACACTTCTTTCGAGAACTAAGCGCATAATTGGCCAGGAACGTCGAGCGGTGAATCAGAAATTAGCTAAAACGTAAAATTTTCCGAGTAACAGCAATGAGGAACAGAGATATAAAGTTAATGTCCACGCATTTTACGCAATGAAACAATACATGTTATACATCATTCGAAAGCATAGCCTCTCCCCTTCTTTTTAATATTGCAACATTTAAACACCACTTTTTAGAAGTAAGCATATAATTGGCTAGGAACGTCGAGCGGTGAATCAGAAATTAGCAAAAAACAATTCCGAGTAACAGGAATGAGGAACAGATATATAAGCTCAATTTTCACGCATTTTACTCAATGAAACAATAAAACATTGTACATCATTCGACAGCATAACCTCTCTCCTTCTTTAATTTGCAACATTTAATCACTACTGTTGAGAAGTAAGCGTATATTTGGCCAGGAAATCGGAAATTAGGAACACAAAAAACGAAAAAGTGTGGGCCCTGAGATAGAACATGTCCACCAACCGCCCAACAAATACACGATAATTTAGGCATACTTCAAAATGGACACATACCGCTACATCGACGTTGTGTTAAATATGTGGATGCATTAACCCGGTAACTGCTTGTTGCTTGTGTCATATGTCGATCGGGTTTGATTCAGTGGGAGTTGCATCTCGGGATGAATTTTGTATCGGGGTATGGAGAGTGTGTGGAATGTTCACGGGGGTGGAGAGGTATTCATGTAAGGTTCATTTTCATACTCGTCGTGGGTATATTATTTACTTTAGTACAGCTTGTATATTTGTGTTTATATGGTTTATTATGTTTACGGGGTGGAGAAGTACACATTTATGGTTCATTTTCATAGTGGTTATGTTGTTTACTATAGTACAGCTTGTTTATTTGTGTTTGTGTTGTTTATTTTAGTACAGCTTGTTTATTTGAGAGATTAGTTTGCAGATTCCACGCTTCACCTTTCTTTCGGATTGTTAAATAGTTGCGATCATTTTCAGTTGCTGGGATGAGTAGTAATATTTTGCCATTTTTTCGCCTTAAGTCGATCAAGGCACCGCATATAAGAAGGGCGTGTAATTCTTCACATGAAGCTCCGTTGTTGCACAATTTGCAAAAGTTTTCATCGTCCGCTAATTATATCCAGTCAACTGTTTCTATTAGCGATGATTTCGAGTGCGAATTTAAAACAAAATAATAGAAATGATCAATTGCCATTTCGACAAGTATACCCCTTCTCGGCAGATTGTGTGGATGTATTGATAGGTAATTATTATAATTATATACACGAACTAGATAAAATCTAGGAAAGTGAATGTTGTTCCTTATTCTCTATTCCTTATTTCTTGTTCGTCACATATCCAAAAACGACCGGAATGATCCCAAATTCTTTCATAGCCACCTCGGCCAAATATTTTGGGCCAAAAATATTTTGGGTCGATGTTGAAAAAGGAGCTCGAAAAGTGGTCCGAATGCTGTTTGGGTAGAAAAACATTGGGATTTGGGGTAAATTACTTTTGGAACGTACTCAGTGACGCGACAGGAACCATTGGACCGGACAAGTTTTGGATCGAAACTAAAAAAATAGGGGAAGTCGGGAAATTGACGGAAAATGGACTGGATAAATCCAGAATCGTTCATAGTTAAATTGGCCGAAACAATTAGGCCGAAGTGTAGTTTGGTCGAGTTGGCGCTGCTCGGGCCGAACTATGTCCGAACATGGCTGGAATGACACCAAATTCACCCATAACCACATCGACCAAACATTTTAGGCCGAAAATATTTTGGGTCGATCTTGGAAAAGGTTCTCGAAAACAGGTCCGAACACTGCTCGGGTCGAAACATATTGGAATTGGGGTAAATTACTTTTGGAACGTACTCAATGTCGTGGCACAAACACATTGGGTCGAAACTGAAAAAGTGTGTCGAAAATAAGGAAAGTCGGGAAATTGACAGAAACTGATCGAGACAACTCCAGAACCACTCATAGCCACATCGGCCAAACACCTTGGACGAAAATAAATTGGGTGGAATTTGAAAAAGTGGGTCTAAATGTTGTCCGAACGCTGTTTCTGTCGGAAACTATTGGAGGAAATGACAATGGAACGTACTCAGTGATGTGGACGAACAATTGGACAGAAAGATGTTCTGACCAAAACTGAAAAAAAAAACATAAGCTTGAATCTTAAGAAACCATGACCAAATTCTAACCTCAACCAAGCACTAATCCCAACCCTAACCAAATCCTAACCCTAATCGCAAACAAACCATAACCCCAACACTGACCCTGACATAATCATAACCTTAGCCATAACCATAACCATAAACCTAACCCTAAACCCTAAACATTAGCAAAACTTAAACTTAACCATAACCTAAGAATAAATCATTACCAAACCCTAACCACACCAAACCCTAAAGTTATCCATTCCCAAACCATGACCGAACCCAAACCATAGCGTAACCCTAACCAAACTCAAACCCCAAACCATAAAATAAACATAACGCTACCATATTCCAGACAAATCCCTAACCCTAACCAAACCAAACCCCGACCCTCACTTTAACCCAAACTTTAGCCCTAACAAACCTTTACCATAAGCAAACCTTAACACCAATCCTAACCAAACGATTACACAACCACAGTCATAACCTCAACCAAACACACACACATCCAAACCCTAACCTTAACCCTAACCTAACCCTAAATATAACCATAAGCCTAACCAAACCCTAACCATCACCAAACCTTCACCAAACCATAACCCTAACAAACCATAATCCAAACCAAACCAGAGACCTAACCTCAACCAAACCCTAACCCCAACCATACCCAAACCTAACCAAAACCAAACCCTAACTGAACCCTAATTCTATCCTAACAAAACCCTAATTCTAACCTTATCCATAACCCTAACTAAATATTATCCAAACCAAACGCTAACACTAACCCAAACCATAATCCTCACCCTAACCCTGATAGCAACCACTAATTCTAACTCGAAATCTAATCAAACAATAACCCTAAAAATAATCCCAACCCTAACAGTAACCAAACCATAACACTAACCAAAATGTTTGGCCGATGTGGCTATGGATGATTCCCAATTTTCGACCCATGTTTTCAGTTTCGACCCATGCACTTTTTGTTTCACATTACTGTATACGTTCCAACAGTCATTTTCCCCAACCTAACCGCTCGGACCCCTTTTCGACCCACTTTTTCGGCACAAATGACTTAGGTGGACTTAGGTGGATAACTTAGAACGATTCTTGAGTTATCCCGTCAATTTACCGAATTTCCCTATTTCCAACCCATTTTTCAGTTTCGACCCAAACAAACTTCGGCCCAATTTTTCGTCCTATATCACTGATTACGTTCCAAAAGTCATTCGCCCCAAATCCCAAAGTTTTTCGACCAGAGCGGCGTTCGCCCCACTTTTCGACCCACTCGTTCACGCTCGACCCAAATCACTTTCGGCTCAAAATAAACAAGAATTGTATTGAAAAACAACTCGTAGTTCTGACAAGAGTTTTAATGTAGCAAATTGCAAACAATTAGTGAGAGAGAAATGAGAGAGACAAATATAAGTTTAATGATATTGCAATATATATGATCAATTTCTTCACGTTCAGAGCAAATACAACATATATTCTTTAACGCGGGTAGGAGTATCATTTGTTGAAGCTGAATGTATAATGACTGCTATGTTGTTATCTACATGATACATTAGCAGTCCTTCCTCATTCCCTTCAGTAGATACAAATGCTTCTCGTGCGTAACTTTCGCCACCTAAACTGCCCAATGTCTATGCAGCAAAGATTAAGTAACTCACATTTTAGTATATGGGAAAGAATCATTAAGACTTAGTCCGTCGGAACTATGTTGGACGCCATATTGAATAATATAAATAGTATCGGTTTTATATGTAGACTAGTTCGTACATTTAGGTACAACTATAATATCTTTGCCGATTTCTATTTTACAGCACAGCTTGCGTTCAACGTATACTGTCATAGGTGGTCAACCATACCATATTAACGTCTATGGACCAAGGGAAATCTACTCTGTTTAACTTCAGTGTCAATAGACGGATCCAATTTGAAACAAAAACATTGGGTGTCGTTTATTTTTGTCCATGTACATTGTGTATACGTATAAACTTGAACTGGCTCCCAATATCCCCAAACGGTTAGCTCGCGGAGTTATGTCAGTAAATCACACTGTAAAACGGTTAATATAACCTAAATGTTATATGAATGATAACACCCACGGAATACACGGATGCCAACATTTTTGTCAACTAGTGCACTATATCTTTCTTTCTCTGAATGAGTTTCATAATTATATTCCTATCGGCAACCTAACGAAACATTAAATAACTTCGCATTCATGGTCAAATTTGGGGACCCTGTGCACTCTAGTCAATGCGGGTAAATCGTATGGACTCAATACAACACAACCTCGCGGCCCTGTTAGAATAAAGGTTGTTTTTTCAGAAAGTCGTACGTTCCATTGTCCCAGTATACATTGTATTGATACAACCATGTCTTGTTTTTATTAAACGTCAAATGTTGAAGAATAAAATATCAAACTAAAATATATTTCATCAATGGCAATTAAGTAACACAACAATCAAAGCAAAAACACGCAATTTAATACAAAATAGTTTAAGGGAAAGACGCACGATTTTCATAAATCCAGCCAAAATGACAAGAAGTTTTCAACAAAGACATGTTCTGGATATATCAGTCGAAAAAGCTTGAATTTCATATTTCATATCCTCAGCTTCGTTGTATGTATAATCTGAGCAATTATTAAAAAAACGACCAAAACAATGGATTTTAATACATTTCAGAGGTTGACAATATAAAGTTTTTTGTCGCTTTTGGTACCAATTACTGATAGATTAATTAATAATTTCACACAAAACTACAATTAGCAAACAACTTGTCTTGAGAGGAGGCTTCATTTGTATCATAATGTTGAGAAAATACATTTTGAAATAGCAGGAAATTTTGGCAATACGTGCGTCTGACCCATAAGTAAGGGTGAGGAAATATTGACCTGGGATTTATTGGTTGTGGCCGACACCCCAGTAGTGTCATCGCAGTGTATACGTCTGAATATTAATACATGCATTAATTATAAACAGTTACTGTAACAAACAGAGGAAATCGTCATGAAACGCCGCTGGTTTTCAAGATATCATATTTTGCCGTTAACAATGACATGTTACATAGTATATGAGTTAAATGCACGGATCGCTTTTGCGGTGGGTATTGCTGTTAAAATAGTCACATCCGCTAAAACCGCTAATAGTTGTAACAATATTAAAATATAGGCAGACTGTGTTCTTATACCAGCCATAAATATCGTCTAAATAATATGTTATTGTCAATAATTAAGTTCATATGCTTTGTGTAGTGATTGTGTTCACACACTCGAAAATTAGCATTTTGTGACAGCTATTTCGTTACAGAGATCCATAAATTGCCAGAAAACAAACACAATAAGTCTTATAAAAAGAAGAACGGGTGCCACAACTAACTACGTGAGAAGTAGAAACTCCGTAGTTCCACCTGCAGCGATGCTATCGTAATTTGCCTGCATATATCATGCAATTTTCTTGCATGAATCAACCACACAAGTATTACTTCTCATGACGCTAGTCTAGTAAAGATGAATGTTCTATGAGTGTTGCCGTTCATATTCTGCCAACATATGGGTTTCTGACCCATAATGTTAGATTAACTGGTTGAAAATATATTGTATATGGACATCGGGTGTGCAAACACTAATAGTTTATGGTCTATCAGCTCAAAATATTTTGTTGAATCATCTAATTGTATGTTTGAAATCTATGTTGGCACTTGCTCATCGACTATATGTGTGTTTAACATTTGTTTCATCTGGTTATGTTACATAATTATATTGGTGTCTACAACAAATACATTTGAATTCAATTGCATAATATTATAATGTATTTGAAGTGAAAGCGGCTATGGAATATTTTGACTGAACAATAATCAATACCAGGCGTCGATACAGACAATAACATAGAACAATCACATCAATATATTATATTAGACATCGTAGAAAATACAACATAACTACATTGGAAACCTTTCACATCATGAACTACTAAAATATGAATTAGGAATAGGGTAGTATGTCACTAGAATTTGTATTCTTGTTATTCGCGGTCGTCTTCCCATATCCATACTTACGAGTACTGTCGGATCTCCAACAATAAGAGTGCTGTCGAATAACTAATTATCTGCATGATATAACATATAAAGTTATCATACAATGTTGTGTACATTATGTGTTTTTCTTGTACGAGTCCAGGTTGTGGTGAAAAGTCATATTTGACGAGACACGCAGTGTCGAGTCCAATATGACATTTCACCAGAACCTGGACGAGTACATGAAAAACTCATACTGTACACAACATTGTATAATGACATTTTTATTATCCATCTGTATGTTTATTCAAATTTTGGGATTAAAACTTTTGTGATTATATTTGGTATTTGTCGGCACTTAATTGTCTATAAAAGCCTGTATTTTGATCATCAGAAAGCATGATTTGGAACAGTAACCACGGAAGTGAAAATATAAAAACTCAATGCGGAAGTGAAACGTCTGCTAAATCCACAAGTGTTGCGCGCGCATGACCATAGAAATAATTCGTGACGTCACAGATTCCCGATAACAAATGTCATATTGCACACTTTGAAGTCTAATATGACATTCAGGAGTCTAATATGACTTTTTCCCGGATTAGCACGTGTCGGCTTTTGTCCAATCAAAAATAGTGTTAGTCAAGGGATGGATAATAAACATTTTTACAAGGTGTTTGTGTTGGATAGTGTTTTTGGCTTGGATTGTCAGTGGCTTCAAAGCATCGTGCACGGAGTTATGGATCACCCTACATTTCACTTTAAATGTGAAATTTAAAAGCAATTAGCATAGTGTATTTACACGGTCGGTGGGCATATCGGGGGCCCGTAAAATAACATAACTGTGAACTATCTCTTCACGTTTTGTTAAAGGCCCACCTAATTTTCGAATGATCAGTTCCATTAGATACCACATATTCAATATTATATACCATTTGGATGAGGAACACATGTAATATAATATATTCTACCGCAATATGGAATAGTTGTGGCCTAGGAGTGTCCACCAAGACTTAGTGACAGAGATTCTCAGATTCAAGCCAAGACTTCCCCAGTTATGTACCCAGAATGCATCATAATTCACAACTGAGTTATATAGTTATTCCCTTCCATTGAGAATAATAGACTGGCTGTTCAGACCAGATCAAAATTAAGCACATAACACACGTCGGTACTCTGAAAATAACAGCTTCTTCCCAGGTTAATTGACTGGATGATTTGATATTACAATGTTAGGAGCTTCATCTTTCAAATGCTATATACTATGGAATATGTTGTACATAATGTGATCTGGAGATTCGAAAATTAAGTGGGCCTTAAATTGTAAACGCTCTTTCTTATAATTCATAATTCCAACAAAACAACGAGAGCAAAATTGTATTTCACCGCAGCCCGCTGTGATTTCGATGTTCACATGCAATTAATTAATTAACGTATGCTGTTACACGTATATATAAAGAGAATCAGAACATATGGCTATAACCGAATTTATATATGTGGCTTCTATTTTACGGATTGAAAATACAACATATTTTTAGTCGGTGTGAAAAGGCTCTTGGATTATAAGGGCTCTTCCTAAATACGATTTATTTAGTTTCCAGGTTATAACATACTATATGTGAGTGGAAGACATTTGTAAATAATGCTTCTATAAATTAATGATTGAGTATCGATATTTTCTTATATAATGAGATAATCAATTGGGAAGTTACTATACGTTGTATATAATTTGTAGATCGAGTTATCCCACATGCTATGCTCCAAACAAACGCGGTCCGTAAAATGCCGCAATTGGTTTAGGTATATTATCCCAGAAAATTGGAACTAAGATCAATAGTAATTCCCAGAAGCGTTTCCGGACAGTGGTTTTCGGTTCATATTTATTATTGTATACCAAGGAAACTATATAAACTTGTTATAGGAAGAGATAGACCATATTTGACGAATGCTTACTCATAGTGAATAAGTGAATACACCTGTAGATTAATGGTTCAACAAGAAATAATCTGGGGATGGCCCAACATTAAGCGTGCCTGTAATATCCAATTTGGTCTGGTGCACTAAATAAACATAAATCAGGCCCGTCCACCTTCCAAATTATGCTTTTCCAAACTTTAAAAAGAATTGATTCGAATCATCTTTTGACATCTTGTTGAACACACTTTGGCAAGATTGTAACTTCAATATACACCTATATGGTTATTGAAAATAATTGCTGCGCGACTTCTATTCGGAAAAGAACGTATTTATGTATAATGAACCATGGCTGACAATACATGTATCTTTAACAAAACATGGATGCATTATATTTGTCAGATTATAAAGTGTTAACGAGTTTCATCACCGATATTACTGTGTTGTTCGACCGCGTTCATCCAATGTGAGCACTTCGTGTTTGCGGTTCAACTGCATTATTTTGTCATGCAATTTTATACAAATTTCATTTTATATTTTTAATTGATGATGCAATCACGAATGCCGGTCAGCGACAAACTTCTTGTATTAACTGTAAACAATTTATTAATTGAAATATTGTTTTGTGTATAGGTGACTGAGCCCTCGAAATAACTACGATGGTGTGCTAACGTAGAACAAATAGTCCCCAGTCAGCGGATCGCATGCGCTCAACCAGGACGTAATTCACAGGTTTGCCCCCAGATCGACGCCATCTAGTTTTGGTCTTAGTATATCTTGTTGAGAATAATGCTGAGAATCCTGGAAGACTCATTGGTGAATAATTCCTCATGGTCTCAAAAAAAATTGTTCTTTTATTTCAGGATTGAAACATTAAACTATTGTTTGACAAATGTAGCGAGTTTCACCATACACGCGCGAAAAAGTAGTGAATCTACATAATAAATGTCATCCATTTACTTCAGTGGAACTAATGTTATCATATGGAAACCAGAATGTTCATAGACCGACAGCTGGATGGACGGATGGACATAATGATTACATCGTTTCCAATGGGTGTAGTACTATTTGAAATACATCAACATCCATTTTAGAAGAATTTATCAAATAACCACACTCAATAGTAAAACTGTCAAGCGCGATGAAGAAATACAAACCCAACAGAACACATATGAAATCACATAATTTAAAGTATAATGATTATAAGACACTAATACGTTATCACATCATATACACATGAACAATCAACATATAAGTTGAAAAATTGACAATCAAATGCAGGTGGCATTTAGTTCCAATGCGGCACAAGTTATTATGTAGTGGCATTATTAGTTAGTTTCATTAAGGGGAGGTAGATTTACCAATTTTGAATGGGGATTTCCATGCAAATCTCTGCAGCAAAAATTTTTATATGAAGCAGCTGTTTGAGAACTAAATCAGCCATTTCATTAAACAGACATAACAGTTAACTGGCGGCTGGGCTTGAGCAATTGCCAATTTTTGCTTTAAATTTATTTCTGAGAATTGTTTTCGGGAATTACAACATGATTTGAAAAATCAATATAAACTAAAACCATAAATACACCAACTAACTAGTGGAACAAATTCCAATCCGGCCGCTATGTCTATATGCATTGTTTTCAGCACCACACAACGTCACACCCAGAACTGTTTGCAGCTCTGTAATTTTTGCTGCGGAGGTATGCATGGAAATTGACATTCAAAATTGGTCACTTTACCTCCTCCTTAATATTATCCTTGTTGGTTAGCCTGACTTGCTGAACATATATCATACCTACAAAGACCACTTGTGTGCTGCTATTGTCAGTTTGAGGCAGATGTTGAGGGTGGCCTCGTGTATTGTCCTTTCACCATCACTTAAACCATAACATATCGGCCAGTAAAACACATATGATGCTCTGATTATTACACGCCAGTCAAGTTTGTCCTCATTTATGCTATCTATAATATTTGTACTTTTACAGCGGTATTACATACATATCTCAAAGTTCAACTTATCCAATATAAAACAAATACATTTTTTACCCATTGCGAGTGCCTTGGGTCCTACTAAATTTGCAATTCACAAAAACAACTACGCAGTGGAACATGAATGTGCTAGTTGGTTATTTGAAATTACGTCATGTGATGATGGACATGATTCTCAGCTTGCTTCCATATTTTATGCAAGCAACTTCCAACGCATGTTGAAAACAGACAGTTGAGCGATTTATTAACAAAACGTGCACGGTCTATGGTGGCATAATACACTCGTCGTTGGTATGCATGCATGCCACATTTCAAACCATTTAGTCAACATTAACTGAAGATATCATCTGGAAACAAAGAAAACCATATTCAAAATTCGAAACATGTCTGTAACTATGGTAAAGATGGGCGGATGAAACCGAAAATCGAACTTGACCCATATGTTTAGTGTTGTAAACCTGTATAATAAATGTTAACCCATCGTCAACAGTTATCACTAAATAAATTTATCACCCCGATACGATAATTGAGCCTAAATTTCAACAAAGAGTCGTGAAAATTGGCACCAAACTCCAATATCAAATTTGAACTGTAATTTGTGGTAGTAAACCTACATATTAAATTTAATTCCATTAATTAAGTAGAACTAAAGTTATCATTAGGAAACCAAAATGTTGGTAGACGGACGGCTGGATAGATGGATGGACATAATGATTAAATCGTTTTATCATTGGGGGTATCAAAATATCAACGTCAATTCCTTAAAATAATAAATACTCTCAATAATAACTAAATTGTGATGAAGAAATACAAACATAACAGTTACCACAATCTGAAATTACAGTGTGTGATGTATAATGATTCTAAAATACCAATATATTATCACAACATTTACATGTGTACATGTACAATTAGAATATAAATTGACAGTCAAAATGTACGTGTCATTTGATCCAATATCCCATAGTTGCACTGTATGCAAAATAGTTCATTAGGCAGTGACATTACAATTTAGTTTCTTAACGAGGAATCTCAAGTGACCAATTTTAATGGGAATTTCCATGCATATCTCCATAGCAAAAGATATAAGTGAAGCAGCTGTCTGGGAACTGGGAACTAAATCAGCCAAGTCATTAAACATAACATATAACTGGCTTGGTACATTGCCATTTTTTATATAAATGATTTATTTTATAATTTGTTTCTAGAATTTTAACACCTAGTTATGAAAAATCAATATTAAATAAACAAAATAAATACACCACCTTTCTAATTGCAAACAATCTAAGCCGACCCACTAGGTAAATATGTATTGTTTTCAACACCGCACAAAGTCGCACCCAGAAATATTTAAAACTAACTTTTGCTGCAGAGATTTTGCATGGAAATGCTCAATTAAAATGATTCGCCTGACCTGTTGTACATATAGCATAAATACACATAACAAGACATTTGTGTGCTGCTGGTGTCGGTTCGAGGCGGATTTGATGTCAAGGAAAGCACGGGGAGGTTTCGAGTGTTATCCTCTCACGGTCACACAAACCACAAACTATCGGCCTGTAAAACACATGTGAGGCTCTTATAAGTCTTATTCGCGCGTGACACTGTCTTATAACTGTCGTTCGCGTGTGACACAACAGAAACAGAAGCATGTTTGTATTTTTGTTCAATGTTTTGTTACCACATGAAATTGGTCATTTATTTGAAACACGATTTGCGTGTGATATATCAATTGCAATCAAGTACTTAAGCCATATTTTCGTTATAAGAAATTCGCTTGTGAGATAGAAGTTAGGAACATGTGGGTTTCAATACTACATTTGCGAAATGGCTAAAGTTTCTTAAACATGCCATTCACGCGTGTGATATAGCAATTGCGAACAAGTTATTAAGGCATTCTTTCATAGTGATACCAGTCACGTGTGGGATAGAATTTGGAACATGGGTTTCAATATCGCATTAACGATATGGCCGAAATTTCGTAAAAATGCCATTTCGCGTATGAGATATAAAAATAAACCATAATTTCATTATTTTATGGTAGTTGCTCCCGAGGAAGCCCTGTTGTTAAGTGCCAAATGATAAAACACAGAATATGGACTACCCAGAAGCTTTGTAATGGTTATGAACAAAGCTGAACGTTTGGTTGCGGTTTGATGACTCCAATGCACGCCGAGAACATCCGCTAATGACATATATTGAGGAACTACAACGAGTCCCCAGTTTATAGTGAAATTTTACAAAACGAGTCCAGGAAATTAGGTCTGGACCGAGCCTTTGACAATGTCCAGACCTAATTTACTGGACGAGTTTTGTAAACAACGCTATAAACTGGGCATGAGTTGTGGATTCTATTTATTACATGATCCAAAACCTAGACAAAACATACTTAAATCAACAAATGGGATGCGAAACTAACATCAGCTTCTATAAGGCATGCGGTGACGTCTCACATAACTTTGCATTGTTTGTCCGTGTAAGGAAATAGTCCCAGATAAATAAAGACTCTTTGCCGCATTAATGGCATTTATTTAATGACATAATTTTTCAAACACTTCATTCATAATAGTTTGTTGGAAATATATTGGAAGCTATACTATTTTGAGACGTAGCATACGGAGTGTAAACAGACGACAAACCAGAAGTCAAAGGTCTCTTGACACTATTTTCTGTTATTAAACGAAGGTTTAATATCACAATTTATAGAATGGGTGTATTGAATGGAATAAGGGTAGGATTATGTAATAAATGCACAGGTACCACGTTCTACCAATTCTGGTAGGTAGTATCGTACCATTAGAAATGCGTATCTTGAAGTGGCATTATATTTTTAGTTTGTTTTAGCATGATATTTTAATACAGTGACACTGGCATATACTGTATATGCTATCAAGGCTTTTGAATTACAACTGCTCGTATCATAAAGATATGAATGCTGACCCTATTATGAAATTCTAAAGCTTCAAATTTCAAATGTTTAACTCTACTCATATAGACACCACTCATTGTCAATTGTCTGTCATTTAAACCATCATTCCTTTCACAAAACAATTCTTTGAACAGCTCACGAATACATACACTGCACCATAAGATTGAATGGGCTCATGTTTAGCATGGATAGTCTTCAGATGACTGGTATTGTTCGAAATTTTACGATGCCTGACACAATATACATTACATAAGGATACATGTGTAAATTATACGATGCCTGACACAATATAAATTACATAAGGATATATGTGTAAATTACACTTATTCTGGTACATCAAGTTTGATTTCCAAGCATTATTTAGCTGCAATTTGTTGTGTAGTTGAGGTACCATTGGAAATTCCAACTCATGATGGGGGGGGTGCTTTTTCCAATTTTGTGTCTGGTTCAAGAGAATGAAGTTGGAACTTACTATGGGCATACGTGAGACGTAATGGTGTAACCACAGCATTGCCCACATATATAAAAGAACATAATTGAGAACGCTATGTATTATCTACAACTGTAGAAACGACCATTCGATTTTTTGCTAGGCTGACGTGAAACGTATTAAAATATCATTTATTGAGGGTGTCGATATAAACCAAAATTTAATATTCGTATGAATATTTATTTTTCGATATCTACATTATTTAGGTTATGCATGCCATTTTATTAAAGAAGACTATTGCGATACATAATTCGTGGTTGCTACACTCCGTCTTTAACGTATGATCATTCACTTTGCCATAATTGGCATAACACACACCACATATTATATATATTTAAAGTAAGAGCACTATTTAATAGTTATAGTCATGTTTCTAATAAAAAATGATATATACAAAACTACGCATGTGAACATTTAATTACTTATTTATATTTGAGTATATATATTTGAGTGTATATATTTGGATATACAGCTATATTTCAGTATATATATTTGAGTATATATTTGAATATATATATATATATATATATATATATATATTTATTTGAGTATATATATATATTTGAGTATATATATATGGGTATATATATTTGAGTATATACATGAGTATATATATTCGAGTATATATACTTGAGTGTATATACATGAGTATATATATTCGAGTATATATATTTCAGTATATAGATTTGAGTATATATGTAGTTGAGTATATATATCTGTGTATATATATATTTGAGTATATATATTTGAGTACATATATATATATATATATATATTACTCACTGAGTAGCAAACTGACACGGGTTGACCGCCTATGAACTGTTCAGCATATCACGGATTACTCTGGCAGATATATAATATCCCATTTCACCACAGTTTCCACTACATTTGAGCGACGTGGCCATTTCCACTTTATAGTTTAAACACCAATTTGATATACGCTGTAGAGTTGCGGTGCACGGGCCGCATATGGTCATAAATCCCTATGTTCGGTACACAATCATGTAGTTATAGATATTAGTGGTTGGTTCCCCAACGGAACAATTGATCCAAGGCACATGTGATCCATTGGATTACTTCTATGCCTGCCAAAACACACAATATGGCCAAAGTTTTGGAAAATTCTGAATTTGTTGGGCCATTTCTCAGAATTTGGGCACATTTATAAACCAAAATATGTTTTAATGTTTATACCAATTATGGCAAAGTGGATGTCGGATATTATATCTTAAAACCGTGTGAGTAGAATTATTTGATTACATTTATTTGAGTATAGTATTTGAGTATATATATTTGAGTATATATACTCAAATATATATATACACATATATATATACTCAACTACATATATACTCAAATCTATATACTGAAATATATATACTCGAATATATATACTCATGTATATACACTCAAGTATATATACTC
The DNA here is from genome assembly GCA_032622095.1 of Siphonodentalium dalli. NCBI lineage: Eukaryota > Metazoa > Mollusca > Scaphopoda > Gadilida > Siphonodentaliidae > Siphonodentalium > Siphonodentalium dalli. The sequence continues at coordinate 161,328,979 of CP136068.1, read as the reverse complement.
GAATATATATACTCATGTATATACTCAAATATATATACCCATATATATATACTCAAATATATATATATACTCAAATATATATACTGAAATATAGCTGTATATCCAAATATATACACTCAAATATATATACTCAAATATAAATAAGTAATTAAATGTTCACATGCGTAGTTTTGTATATATCATTTTTTATTAGAAACATGACTATAACTATTAAATAGTGCTCTTACTTTAAATATATATAATATGTGGTGTGTGTTATGCCAATTATGGCAAAGTGAATGATCATACGTTAAAGACGGAGTGTAGCAACCACGAATTATGTATCGCAATAGTCTTCTTTAATAAAATGGCATGCATAACCTAAATAATGTAGATATCGAAAAATAAATATTCATACGAATATTAAATTTTGGTTTATATCGACACTATAATAATACTATATTATTACATATAATGCAATTTACAGTTCAGTAGTATACTGTTACATATACGTACATACGACTCGATACACAGTAGTCGCTGTTACGTGAAGGAAAGCGACATGTCCTCGTGAACGTTGTTTCGTTGTGTGTACAACATATACTAACACTTCTATATTCTGTTTCCATCGACGAGACAAGCATTCGTAGCATAGGGCACTATTGATATCAGTGTTAATGTGGTATGTACAAAAGATGAAAGTTATTGAACACATTCTTTTGAAATACGTTAGTGAAACTAATTCCTCAAAATTCTTTTTTTTTAAACCATATGCTTATTTCCAAGCGAATAGACCGCAAATTATGCAAATACAACGATCGATCAACTGTTTGGTTTCCCTGATTTTATGAACATGATTATTTTTAAATATACACATTTCCAAATTGTGTTTTCTCCCACTGTTATATTCAGGTATTAGAATAGTATATTTCTCGACGACGACTTCCGACGTTTGTGTAAGAGATTTGTTGTTGTTGTTGTTAGTTTATACATCAATTTGACAGATATACCCGACATATGTGGTGCATGAACCGTCAGAGATCAACAGGCCACTTGGCCACAGATATATATACTCAACTACATATATACTCAAATCTATATACTGAAATATATATACTCGAATATATATACTCATGTATATACACTCAAGTATATATACTCGAATATATATACTCATGTATATACTCAAATATATATACCCATATATATATACTCAAATATATATATATACTCAAATAAATATATATATATATATATATATTCAAATATATACTCAAATATATATACTGAAATATAGCTGTATATCCAAATATATACACTCAAATATATATACTCAAATATAAATAAGTAATTAAATGTTCACATGCGTAGTTTTGTATATATCATTTTTTATTAGAAACATGACTATAACTATTAAATAGTGCTCTTACTTTAAATATATATAATATGTGGTGTGTGTTATGCCAATTATGGCAAAGTGAATGATCATACGTTAAAGACGGAGTGTAGCAACCACGAATTATGTATCGCAATAGTCTTCTTTAATAAAATGGCATGCATAACCTAAATAATGTAGATATCGAAAAATAAATATTCATACGAATATTAAATTTTGGTTTATATCGACACTATAATAATACTATATTATTACATATAATGCAATTTACAGTTCAGTAGTATACTGTTACATATACGTACATACGACTCGATACACAGTAGTCGCTGTTACGTGAAGGAAAGCGACATGTCCTCGTGAACGTTGTTTCGTTGTGTGTACAACATATACTAACACTTCTATATTCTGTTTCCATCGACGAGACAAGCATTCGTAGCATAGGGCACTATTGATATCAGTGTTAATGTGGTATGTACAAAAGATGAAAGTTATTGAACACATTCTTTTGAAATACGTTAGTGAAACTAATTCCTCAAAATTCTTTTTTTTTAAACCATATGCTTATTTCCAAGCGAATAGACCGCAAATTATGCAAATACAACGATCGATCAACTGTTTGGTTTCCCTGATTTTATGAACATGATTATTTTTAAATATACACATTTCCAAATTGTGTTTTCTCACACTGTTATATTCAGGTATTAGAATAGTATATTTCTCGACGACGACTTCCGACGTTTGTGTAAGAGATTTGTTGTTGTTGTTGTTAGTTTATACATCAATTTGACAGATATACCCGACATATGTGGTGCATGAACCGTCAGAGATCAACAGGCCACTTGGCCACAGATATATATACTCAACTACATATATACTCAAATCTATATACTGAAATATATATACTCGAATATATATACTCATGTATATACACTCAAGTATATATACTCGAATATATATACTCATGTATATACTCAAATATATATACCCATATATATATACTCAAATATATATATATACTCAAATAAATATATATATATATATATATATATATTCAAATATATACTCAAATATATATACTGAAATATAGCTGTATATCCAAATATATACACTCAAATATATATACTCAAATATAAATAAGTAATTAAATGTTCACATGCGTAGTTTTGTATATATCATTTTTTATTAGAAACATGACTATAACTATTAAATAGTGCTCTTACTTTAAATATATATAATATGTGGTGTGTGTTATGCCAATTATGGCAAAGTGAATGATCATACGTTAAAGACGGAGTGTAGCAACCACGAATTATGTATCGCAATAGTCTTCTTTAATAAAATGGCATGCATAACCTAAATAATGTAGATCTCGAAAAATAAATATTCATACGAATATTAAATTTTGGTTTATATCGACACTATAATAATACTATATTATTACATATAATGCAATTTACAGTTCAGTAGTATACTGTTACATATACGTACATACGACTCGATACACAGTAGTCGCTGTTACGTGAAGGAAAGCGACATGTCCTCGTGAACGTTGTTTCGTTGTGTGTACAACATATACTAACACTTCTATATTCTGTTTCCATCGACGAGACAAGCATTCGTAGCATAGGGCACTATTGATATCAGTGTTAATGTGGTATGTACAAAAGATGAAAGTTATTGAACACATTCTTTTGAAATACGTTAGTGAAACTAATTCCTCAAAATTCTTTTTTTTTAAACCATATGCTTATTTCCAAGCGAATAGACCGCAAATTATGCAAATACAACGATCGATCAACTGTTTGGTTTCCCTGATTTTATGAACATGATTATTTTTAAATATACACATTTCCAAATTGTGTTTTCTCCCACTGTTATATTCAGGTATTAGAATAGTATATTTCTCGACGACGACTTCCGACGTTTGTGTAAGAGATTTGTTGTTGTTGTTGTTAGTTTATACATCAATTTGACAGATATACCCGACATATGTGGTGCATGAGCCGTCAGAGATCAACAGGCCACTTGGTCGGTGCATGCCCATGCAGGGATTACCATTTGGTTCTCCAGTTGCCCAATTGATCCAAGGCACAATTGATCCGTCTGAGTACTTCCATGTTCCGAGATGTCCTTCCTCTGATCCGTCCACCCAGAAACAGCAATCGCCGACATAGGCTGGAATATATAAGATATGACATCCAAGTTGCATGGTGATAGAGTACACATCAATACTTAATTTCACACACATATTCTCAAATAGGGACGTGGAGTCAGGGTATTTGTGGTGTCACGTAATTCTCGAGAGGGACTTGGAGTAAGGGTGTTTTGGATGTCACGTGGTTCTAGAGTAGGGATGTGGAGTAAGTGTTTTTGCGGTGCCATATAGGGTTCTCGAGTATGGACGTGGATAAGCGGTTTGGGGTGTCACACGATTCTCGAGTAGGGACGTGGTCTTATAGTTTGGGTGTCACATGATATTTAGAAGGGAATTGGAGTAAGCAGTTTGGGGTGTCACATGATTCTCGGAAAGGGACGTTGAGTCAGGTGGTTTGTGTCACATGATCATCTATTATGGAGTGGCGTAAGGGTTTTTGGGGTGCTACGTGATTCCTGAGTAGGGACATGGAGTAAGCGGTCTGGTGTAACATATTCTCAAGTAGGGACGTGAAGTCAGGTGGTTTGTGTGTCACGTGGTTCTCGGGTAGGGACGTGAAGTCAGGGAGTTTGGGTGTCACGCGGTTCTCGAGTAGGGACGTGGAGTTAGGATGTTTGGTGTGTCACGAGGTTCTCGAGTAGGGATATGGAGTTAGGGTGTTTGGGGTGTCACGTTGTTCTCGAGTATGGACGTGGAGTCAGGATGTTTGGGGTGTCACGTGGTTCTCGAGTACGGACGTGGAGTCAGGGTGTTTGGGGTGTGACGTGGTTCTCGAGTACGGACGTGGAGTCAGGGTATTTGGGGTGTCACGTGGTTCTCGATTATGGACGTGGAGTCAGGGGGTTGGGGTGTCACGTGGACTCAGGTGGTTTGACGTGTCACATGATTATCTAGTATGGACGTGGAGGAAGGAGTTTGGGATGTCACACGATTTTCTATTTAGGACGTGGAGTCAAGTAATTTGGGTCACATGATTATCTATTGTGGACGTGAGGAAAGGGTTTTTGGGTGCCACATGCTTCTCGAATAGGGAGGTGGGGTAAGGGAGTTTGGTGCGTCAAATGATTATCTAGTATGGACGTGGAGTAAGGATGTTTTGATGTTACATGCTTGTCGGGAAGGGACGTGGAGTAATGGGTGGGCTCGACGTGATTGTCGAGTAGAGACGTGGTGTAAGCGATTTGGGTTGTCACACGATTTTCGAGTAGGGACATGGAGTTGCATGATTATATAATATTCAGTGGGTTTGGTGACAAATATCCTATATAACTTTCACCAGAATGTCAAACATTTGGAAATTCCACAGCAAAAATAGATGTGTGTGTTTTCCAACCATATTGTAGAACACTATATAGTGATAGGACTGAGATAAAGTAAAAACCGAGAAGTTGGGAACATGAGTGTGAATATCTTGTGTTGACTGATTTCTAGCGATTAGTTAACCATTGCTATACTAAATGGATTATCCCAGTCAGTTAAAAAGTGTACATCGGAACGGTATGGTATTGATTTACAGGGATGTACAGGTTATAAGCAGTGGACAGATACTTACGAGTACAGAAGGACTCCTATTTATTGAATATATTTTAGTATAGTGACCTGTGTATAAATAGAATACATATGCGTACAAAAGTTATGTTACATGTCCAATGCGCCGGCCGTTAAGGCATATAAGTCACGTTAAGTCCAATATTTACAAACTCTGCATCGAAACTACCATAGTTGCTGATGTTGGAAGCGACCACCTCCCGCTCGAACTAAAAATAACAAAATTCAAAAGCAGCAAAGCAAAAGTCAAACTAAGAAGAAACATAGGCAAAGACGACTGGCAAATATCCAAGCAAGAAATCATTTCAAACCTGTCAAACTCTGACTTAAATTCACCCAGAACCCTAGAATTAGCTGCAATAAATATATCGGAAACACTTAACAACGCACTTAACTTAGCATGCCCCAAAAAAGAGGTAAAATCCCACACGTGGAGGGTGTCCAGACGAACACTCAATCTTATAAGGTTCAAAAGGAAAATACGGAGACTCTCAGCGAAGAACCCCGATGATAATGAATATAAAACTCTGTATAACAACCTCAATAGACAAGTCAAACAAAAAATCAAAGAAGAAAAAAATGAGTCCTGGAAAAAAATAACAACCAGTCTTAATGATCAAAATATGGATAGAAAATTCTGGCAAACATTCAAAACGCTTACGGGCCAAGGGAACAACGCAACATCAGATAACTCTAAATCACTAACTGACCAAAATGGAAAACAATCTGAAAATGACCGAGAAAAAGCTCAAATCTTCGCAGAGAGTCTACGCAAAATCCACACCACCCATGAAGGCGATATATTTAACAAAGTTTTAAACGTTTTGTCAACGATTACATCGATGACAACTCATAAATCTTCGCACCACTGCTAAAAGACAAAGTCGAACCGGGTGACGACGATCTCCTAATGACCGAAATCGATTTGGAAGAAGTGAGAATAAATCTGAACCGGGGAAAACCTAACAAAGCACCCGGTGACGATGATATCACGTACGGCGTAATTCGATAGGCGCCGAACCAGCTATTTATTCGTCTTACTAACCTATTTAACAAATGGCTGAGACTGGGTTACTTCCCCAAAACATGGAAAACTGCAATCGGGACAATGATTCCTAAAACCGGCAAGGACCATACTATTCCAACCAACTATAGGCCCATCAGCTTATTAAAATGCACTGGCAAACGTTTTGAAAGGATTATTAGCACACGAATAAAGACTCATTTAGAGAGCATTAATTATTTCAACAAATATCAACGGGCTTATAGGAGCGGGAAAGAGGGCATAGAACATGTATATCGATTAACGGAAGATATTAGAACGTCAATAAGCAGGCGCTGGGAAACTGGGGCCATATTCCTCGACGTTGAAAAGGCTTTTGATTCTGTATGGCACAATGGGCTCAGATACAAACTCAGAACACGCACAGAATTACCACAAAAAATAGTTAGACTTCTATCATCGTTCTTAACACACAGAAATATAGCAGTTAAAATAAATGATGAAATTTGCGAAACAGTCAATCTTAAAGCCGGTACCCCCCAGGGGTCAGTCTTAAGTCCTCTCCTTTTTTTAATCTACGTAAACGATATACCTTTAGATTCTACACAAAATGTACAAGCTTCACAATTTGCAGACGACTTGGGTATATGGACACTAGCAAAAGGAAATAAATTAATTGAACTTAGACTGCAGAAACAACTCACTGAACTTGAAAAATGGTGTTCCAAATGGAGAATAAAACTAAATGCAAATAAAACACAGTTGGTAGTATTTGGAAACCTAACTCAGAGATCAGAACCAAAACTCACGCTATTTAACGAACCAATATAACAAAATAAAGAAGCAACTCTACTAGGATTCACTCTAGATGAGAATTTCAGACTTAACAAGCATATTAAGAATATGTCAACTAAAGCTTTACAAAGAACCGCACTCCTAACGAGACTTCGGGCACGGGGTGGGGGGTAAACCCAAGCACCCTAATCAAATTATATAAACAATTCATTCGCCCAGTCATGGAATACGGGGCAATAATTACTTCAAAATGCAGTCAAACAAACCTATGCAGAATGCAGCGAGCACAAAACGAAGCACTTAGAAGAGCCCTTTTCGAAATAAGGTCAACACCCATTTCCGCCCTTCATTTGACTGCAGACGTCCCATACATAAAACAAAGGCTACAAGAACTGGCGGACCTAACTTTAACCCGTATCAGTAACTCCAGTCTCATAACCGAACTAAATCTGAGGAAGCTACTTCTCTACAAGGACTAACCACCTAACACCTATTATTACTGAACTTGTGTTTATTGAATATATGCATATTATCACATTGACTAACATCAAAATCAAAACATAGGTTAGCGGGCGCAAGCCCTAGACGACTCCTTGGGCGCCGATGAATGTCCTCGGGCGGTGTAGATACGCTTGTCGTGGCCGTAGTATAAGTCATCGAATAATTATCTGCTACAAAACTAACTAACACTCATTGTATACCGGCATTCGCCAGATATTGATTACATGTACACCATTATATATTGACTAACACCAAAATCAAAACATAGGTTATCGGGCTCACGCCCTAGATGGCTCCTTGGGCGCTGATGAGTGTCCTCGGGCGGCAATATACGCTTGTCGTGCCGTAGTATAAGCCGTCGAATAATTATCTCCTCCAAAATCAACTAACACTAATTAATTGACAACACTTCCTTTACAGAAATTGTGTATATATATTCAATATTTTTACAAAATATATTAAAAACAACCCAAAAAAATCACAAAAACCAAAAAAAAATATTCACTGTATATTTATATACATTCACATATACCATTGTCTACCATCGTACATATTTTTTCAACCAATAAACTACAACAAGAACATGAAGATGATTTCACTTACGCCCGCGCCCTGGGAACCCATACAAATTTGGGGAAATCGCAATCATTTCTATAACAGGCACTACCCGCCACCCGTATAATTACAAATTCACTTTCAGAAGCTAGCGCTCATGTGATACACATTCCACTCACCTAACAACACCAACCAAGCGGGATCCGGCTTGAAGACCGACCCAGCACTAGCTTGGGGTGGGGTGCAGGAACTACAGACCCATAAGTTAGGAGCGGCATATACCAAAATATGCTCGTCCCGCTTGCCGCTCTGACATTTCTTCGGGAACAGGACGGCTCACGACCCAAGAACACACTGACATGTACTAAATGTATACATAATTTTAACAAAATAAAGAAATTACCAAAACAATATAAAACCAAAAAAATCTATTGAATGTAATCATATATATCTCTGTACAAAACCATTCACTTTATCGTCAACAATTAAAGCCTATCTTGTACATTATCAATCAGATTTACTTCATTCATCGAAACCCAAATAACTCTGCACATAAAATTGTCAGAGTCTTCACTTACGCCCGTGCTATGTGATGTAGGGCGGTCCAAACAGAAACAACGAAATAACCAAAACATACTGTCTCTGCGCATTTGGCTATAGCAGAATCGCGGTATGATGGCCCATTGAATCACATTTAATCACACGCTCTGTCGTGCGGTTGTGTTTTTTAAATAACTAACAAACTAACACTATTTTAAATTATAACACGGGCCCCGCTCCTTTTTCACGCACCATATGACACGCTCAGCTCAACCATATATTAAAGGGACCCACCGGGACACCCCTCACATCCCATATTAAAGCTCGTGGGCTCTTCCCCAAATAATCCATCCATTAATTCAATCAAGAGATAACATTAATTCAATTGTGTCCGCTTTTGCCGTGTTCAGACATGACTATTTTCTGTGTGCTATATCTATTACCAACAACAACAACCGTGGGGTGAAGGAGAAGATCACTCGATCTTTTCGACCATCCCGGGCGCTTCGCGCCCATCTACTCACTTTATTATATTTACATTAAATTGCATTGTGTGGTCTCGAAACTATGGACTGTCTCCTCTCGAATATTTTATATACAAATGTTGATGTCTGACGTGGAAAGTTAGTCATTAAATAACCAGCCATGAAACTAAGAGTATTTACACCATTTATACAGAAATTTATCTTTGCAAAAATGTCAACTCTGATGTCATCGTACGCTCCACATGAAAAAATGAAATGGAGTTCATCCACAACACTGTTCCTATGGCAAAATACACATAACCGTTCATCCAAATCCTCTCTCTTCCACCTGCCGGTTTCAACACGCAATGGTAGTATTCCACATCTTAACTGCGCCATTACAGAACGTTCATGTTTCGAAATGTTAAAAATATTTACATACAGTTCGGTGTTATAACTACATTTAATATATGTATACAGTCTTAGCTTCCTGAGTCGTTCTACATCACTCAACCACTAATCCTGGTTTTATCATTGAAATATTTCTCACAAATTAATAAATATGCAATCAGTTGATTATCATACACGTGGATTTGTTGACAAAGAGAGAATAACTTCCTCATATCACCCGTCCAACTATCAATCCGACCTATTCTCAGTTCCCATTTAAATACTGCTTTTGCAAGTCGTTTGGAGTCCATTCGAATAAGAGTATTCCAAAGTTTGAACATATTCAAGTGGTGCCTGACACTAGGAGGTACCCAACCCATTTATCCATTCAATGCTGGTTGTACCGATGTACCCCTAGAACAAATCGCAGTGAAAGTTCCGATAACCCCAAACTCCGCTACAATAATCTAGAATAGGCACAACACAAGAATCATATAGTTTTGAGAAAGTTTTGAATCTAATGGAATTGAATGAACGGACTTTCGATATCACTGTTGCTTCAGCTCGTCCACCAGAAATATAAAGGGTCTCTGCACACAAACTTTCATTTAGTAATCCGCCTCTATTCCGAATACAAAGTCGCTACGTGCTCGTTTGTGTTTACGGAAATGAATAATTTTAGTTTTGTTTTTATTTACACGTAGTCTCCATTTTCGACACCAATCATCCATGACATCGAGCATGCACTGAAGATCTCGTTCGTTTCCAACCAATAATGCAATATCTTCAGCATATAGCAGTATTCCAACGTTCCTATCTCCGATATCCAATCCCCTGTTGAAAACTTTAATATTCCGCGCCAAATTGTTCACATAAAGAGAAAAAAGCTTTTCCAGATTTCGCACGATTCACAACTCGCTCCACGTCTTCGCGGGTTATAGAATGGTTAAGTATGTCAGATGTCCCTATAGTGTCGTATGAATATGAATACTTAATAATAGTCGCTGTTGAATATTTCCAGATACAAACTGAACAACCTTTCTGTAATACGAGCATTATATGGCCCATGCAGAAAGAGGTATTGAAGTCTTAAAAACAATACAACTTCGAGCACAATAATCAGAACCCAAGTAAAAGCGGTGCAATTTGTATTCATTGGAATTCAGGAATCGGAATAACGCTCGATGTCAGGAAAAGGTACAATTCGTTATCTTGACATGATACTGTGCAAAACGCCAACCACTGCATTTGTCTGCGCTGATATCATAATTATGAATTGTAATATAAACGTTTCAGAGTGAATACAGCTCTACCTGTTCTTCCCACTGTATAAAGTTGCAATGTTATACGCGACCGTTGATATATTAATCGGCACAAATCCGAACCGATCTCCAATTTATCGAACCGTATCAGAAACAAAACATATATTGTCACCGCTGCATCGACGCATGTGATCGGAGCTCGTCAGTGTGTTGGTATGTAACTGTTGGGATCATTTGGGATTTGACCTATCGTGCCACATCCGTTTAAAAAGAGACATTACATGTAGTCAACCTTAAAATTAATCTAACATGTTGACCATATTTTGACCAAAGCAGACCACAAACCCTATTTAGCCTATTAATGTTGGTCGTAAATCTTCAGCACGATTAGGTAATGGAATTGTTGGTATCATTTGGTTGGTTGGATATGCATATATGACAACAACAGTATCCAAATATTATCCTGGGACGCAAAACAACTTACACATTTACTAATTATGTTGCAATTTAGAAACGACTTTCAGAAAACAGTTTAATTAAAGTATCGTAACCAAATTACTCAAATTTTCTAAGCCAGTTATCTATCTACGAGGCGAATATGGGACAATCATGTTGATGAATTGTAATTAACCTCGCTGGTAACATACATGCACCGCAAATATCCCACACGAAGATCCAAAATGATATACGAGACATACGATGATTATAAGCAGCGGAAATTAAGAACGCTCTTTTCTTCGTCTGTAATATGCGTAATGAAACCATAAACACTCTAAACCATGGGCGATCTTTGGAGATTTGTGGAACCGCATCACAAGTTCATAACCTGATAGAATTGCCACCTTTGTATGTTGATATGTTATCTGACCATGGAAACCACCTTTATTAAAGAGTTCATATGTTTTATCCCAATAGATGGTATATAGTAATTAATAAATATTATACTTATACTCACTAGCTTCATTAAGCACATCCGACATGATGTTCCAGATGGTCATATTATCCACTCGCAGTAAATGACCACCGTCTCCACCACACGCCGACTGCCCCTGGTAGTAAGTGTATATCTTTTCCAGTACAACCTTGAAACAAATGGTTTGTCCACTGGCCTTCTCACTACGATAACCAGTTGGACATGCTGGAATTAAGCAACGATGGATACCGATTCAGATTTTCTCACAATCGCTGATGTTATATACACTGTTAATACTATTCCCAAACGAACTATTATGATATTGGATATTCACAAAGAGTAACACAAAATAATTATGTTTGGGCCTAAAACGCGCAGTATGGGGGTCAGTATGCTTAGTGGTGGTGTTATTTTTTTTTTAGACATTCTACACAAACGCTCTTTATGAACATAAATTAAATTAAATTAAATAAACAAACGCCAAATCGTTACAGTACAGTAAGTAAACAGTACGCGATATACAAAACACTCCATTGACACCGGGTATCCCATTAACTGAAATTTGGTTAAGACGTGCCACCAAATTGTTTACCACATACCGGTATAGCGCTCGCTATTCCTCTCCACTCAAGATTTCGGTGTCACCGTGAATCACTCCTAAAACAACCGCCACGGTGTTGGGTGTTTTGCTTTTCGCTCACTCTTTATGTGCTGTGTGTAAACAAAAGCTCGGCTCACAAAAAGTGTGTTTTGTGGATAATATCGCATGTACACTATCATTATACCATACTATTTGTATATTCTTGAGGAATTTTCAGTTTTATAACCGTTATTTCTCATTTATGATCTACTAGCAGGTTAGCCCGCCACTGGCGGCGTTCGTCCCATGGCTTTGTCAGAAACATGACTTTTTGTTTTTCAATGAGATAATCCACTGGCGGCAATCGTCAGAAACATGACAATTTTTTATATTTTTAATTAAGTTTTTTAATTAATTATTTAGTTAATTGTGCCTTTTTAATTATTTAATTGAATTTTTTGTTTTTCAATTTTACCCGATTTTGTTTTGGTTTTTCAATGAGTTAATTGTGCCTTTTTAATTTTTTAATTGAATTTTTTGTTTTTCAATTTTACCCGATTTTTTGGGGTTTTTCATTGAGTTAATTGTGCCTTTTTAATTTTTTAATTGAAATTTTTGTTTTTCAATTTTACCCGATTTTTGTTTGGGTTTTCAATGAGTTAATTGTGCCTTTTTAATTTTTTAATCGAATTTTTTTTTTCTTCAATTTTACCCGTTTTTGTTTGTTTTTCAATGAACCCGTCAATGACACTTCCCGTATTTAGCAATTTGAGTCCAATCGGTTCGAGTCTATAACGGACACACGCATATATATGACACGTCCCGTAGGTAGCAAGTTTGAGCTCAATCGGCATTCCCTGGAATTTCCCAAAAGATATTCACGGAGAGGTCAAGTGACCAATTTTGAAATTTGCTGGTCGCATTCGTCTGTAGGTCTGAGGAATTCTCGGCTAGATAGTGTTACCAACATGACATATTAAAATTAATCCCGCCGTGCACCCCCATCACCAACGCGACGTAATTGTGGTACCATGTGTTGCGTTCTAAAAATAGGTCGATTGCAGTGGATTCGTAGATGACGAAATATAAGTGCGACAGAGAATATTGTTTGATCGAAAGCCTTTGAATTAATACGTCACAAGACTCGCATTGATGCTGGCTAATAGATATTTGTCCCTGCTATGTGTTGGGAATGTGAATTAAAATTGCCGTGGGGATGCCGTAGGGGTCTAATCCGATGAAAATGTCCCCGTTCCCAGGAATCGAGTTCCAGATAACGTAAACAAACGCCGTCCCCCGTTCAGTATGCGAAAGCCGAAGGGAATAAAGAGCGTTAACCGGTTAACGAACCCAAATATGGAAGATGTGTCAACGACACTGCGGATAGGAACTATCAACGCTATTAACCCCGAAGTGCCGTTTTTTGTGACTGAGTGTGGAGAACGATTGCTCTGAGCTTCTCCAAAACGCCGCGACGACCATTCCCGTGGATTTTTAACCTTAGATGGGAAGTTTGGTCTCGATCGGTGCAGCTGTTTTCGATTCTATAACGTACAAACATATATATATAGTCACATATATAAGGAAGTCTCAAAATATATAGGAGACTAGCATGTTAGCCCGCCACTGGCGTGGTTGGTCAGAAAGATGACATTTTTAAAATTATTTTTATTCAATGAGTTATTTCTGCCTTTTTAATTTTTTAATTTTTGTTTTTCAATGAGCTAATTCTGCCTTTTTAATCAAGAGAAATGATGGTATCCGTCCCTAAAAGAGGTATGATTTACGGTACATCGGGCGGAAAAACTGACCCGATGAAAATCTCCCCCTTCCTAGGAACGACAGACATAAGAATCACACAACACGCATTTTTTGTTTTTCAATGAGTTAATTCTGCCTTTTTAATCAAGAGAAATTATGGTACCCGTCCCTAAAAGAGGTACGATTCGATGAAAATCTCCCCCGTTCCTAGGAACGACAGACATAAGAATCACACGACATGCATTTGTTATGTTCCAATGAGTTAATTCTGCCTTTTTAATCAAGATAAATGCATTCCGCCGTTCCGGTGCGTTTTGCATCCGTAGTTTCGTACGCATAGGTGACCGTTTAGCAACGCCGATGGCAATAAAGAGCGTTACTCGGTTAACAACACCAAATTTGATTAATATAAAGAGCGTGACTGCCTTAACCCCCGCAGTGCCGAGGACGGTGATTTTGATGATTGGGAGTGGAGAGTGAGTGCTCAGAGCTTCACCAAAACGCCGCGATGACGATTCCCGTGGGTTTTTACCCTTAGATGGGAAGTTTGAGCCCAATCGAGCCAGCCGTTTTCGAGTCTATAAAGGACACATATATTTATATATTTATATACGTAGTTCTCAAAATATATAGTAGACTAGCAGGTTAACCCGCCACTGGCATGGTTGGTCAGAAACATGACATTTAATATTTTATTTTTTGAATTATTTTTTGAATTATTTTTTTTCAATGAGGTAATTGTGCCTTTTTCTGGCGGAATAATTGACCGGATGAAATCCTCCCTTCCTAGGAACAACAGACAACGCATTCTTTGTTTTTCAATGAGTTAATTCATGGTACCCGTCCTAAACTTCCCCGTTCCTAGGAACGACAGACTTTTTAATCAAGAGAAATTATGATACCCGTCCATAAAAGAGGTATGATTTTGTTTAACCTGCCCGTGGCCATTGAGCAGCCCCTGACAAGAGGTTGTCCACCCTTACGAGATGGCCAATAGTCCCCGCAAAGAGCGGACAGTCAATTAACCCCGCCGTGAACCCCATCACCAACGCGACGTAATTTTGTTTGGTATCATGTGTTGCGTTCTAAAAATAGATCGATTACCAAGATTCGTTCATGACGAAATATGAGTGCGACAGAGAATATTGTTTGATCTAAAACAACTCGAACGAATGGCAGTCTAGCTATTCACAAAAAATTGTAAATCAACAGCGTCTGTTCCCGTAAATCTCTGTTGCGTTGAATTGTAGATCTAAAACAACTCGAACGAATGGCAGTCTAGCTATTAGCAAAGAATTGTAAATCAACTGCGTCTGTTCCCGTATATCTCTGTTGCGTTGAATTGTAAACAAACGCTCTTTTATAGCGATGCGTAAAAACAAATGCTCATTAAATTATCACTTGATTAACCACCGCAGTGCCGTTTTTGTGACTGAGAGTGGAGAACGGGTGGTCAGAGGTTCTCCAAAACGCGACAATTACGGTCTCCGTGGGATTTTACCCTTAGATAGGAAGTTTGAACTCAATCGAGCCAGCCGTTTTCGATTCTATAAAGTACACATATAAGGAAGTCTCAAAATATATAGTACTAGCAGGTTAGCCCGCCACTGGCGGCGTTGGTCCGAAACATGACATTTTTTTGGCTTTTCAATGAGTTAATTGTGCCTTTTTAATCAAGAGAAATTATGGTACCCGTCCCTAAAAGAGGCATGATTTAAGGTACAAGCTGACCCGATGAAAATTTCCCCCGTTCCTAGGAACGACAGACATAAGAATCACACAACACGCATTTTTTAATGAGTTAATTTTGTCTTTTTAATCAAGAGGAATTATGATACCCGTCCCTAAAAGAGGTATGCCAACGATGTCGTTGTTGTTGGCATTCGCGGCTTGGGGCAACACGCATTTTTTAATGAGTTAATTCTGTCTTTTTAATCAAGAGGAATTATGATACCCGTCCCTAAAAGAGGAATGCCAACGATGTTGTTGTTGTTGGCATTCACGGCTTGGTGGCCACCCGAAAATTCTCGCCAGAAGATTCTCACATTGCCGTAAAGAGAAAATTAGCATTGTGTGGATTTAGTAAATATTTTCTCGCCAACAATGTCGTTGTTGTTGGCATTCACGGCTTGGGAGTGACCCCCACCTTTACGAGATGGTCATTCACGGCTTGGGGCAACACGCATTTTTTAATGAGTTAATTCTGTCTTTTTAATAAAGATGGTATGCCAACGATGTCGTTGTTGTTGGCATTCACGGCTTGGTGGCCACCCGAAAATTCTTGCCCGAAGATTCTCACATTGCCGTAAAGAGAAAATTAGCATTGTGTGGATTTAGTAATTTGAACTAATTATTTTCTCGCCAACAATGTCGTTGTTGTTGGTTTTCACGACTTGGGAGTGACCCCCACCTTTACGAGATGGTCAAAGGAGAAGGCAGTGGAAGTCCCGTCAGATTCAGGGACGTATCGCACTGCCTCGTTTTGACTAAATTTTAGCAGCCATATAAGGTGCGTGAGTTAGCACGAATCGAGGGGTGTAAGTTTAGAGCTTGTTTATATGAATATATTGAAAATAGACTAAGATTTTCAGCCGTAACAAGAAATGTATATATGAGAAAATGTAAATTCTATATTTTGGGAGGTATTAGCAAGTTTTGGCTCAACGGGTTTAGCAGTTTGAAGTGAATATGGATAATAAAAATATACATATACAGATATAAAAAAATGTAGAGTTACTCCTCTTGGATCGCGAGCGAATATCAACCCGATTGACCCCCGCCGTCTTTCCGGTGATTTTATTGATTGGGAGTGGAGAATGAGTGATCAGAGCTTGTCCAAAATGCGATGTGGACGATCGCCGTGGATTTTTACCCTTATGTACGAAGTTTGAGCTCGATCCGACCATTCGTTTTCGTTCCATGCAGTACCCACATATATACACACATACATATATATATATATATATATATATATATATATATACGGAAGTCTCAAATTATATAGTAGACTAGCAGGTTAGCCCGCCACTGGCGTGCTTGGTCAGAAACATGAAACATGACAATGTTTTGTTTGTGTTTTTCAATGAGTTAATATTGGGTTTTTCAATATTTTACCCGATTTGACCTTGAATTGATCAGTTTCAAGGTCAAGGTCATGTCGGGGTCACAATATATAATTTGTGGGTACCCGTTTGAAGGTTAAGACTGACCCGATGAAAAATTCCCCCGTTCCTAGGAACGACAGACATAAGAATGTTTCACACAATGCGACGTCGACGATCCCCGTGTGTTTTTCCACTTATATACGAAGTTTGAGCTCACCTAGTGCGGAAAAACTTACCCGATCCGCGTTCTTAGGAACACAACACGCTCCGCGTTCTTAGGAACACAACACTCTCATGTCTATACACGCCCAGACCCAGAAGAGGTATGATTTTTGTTAACCTGCCCGTGGCCATTGAGCAGCCCCTGACAGAGGCTGTCCACCCTTACGAGATGGTCAATAGTCCCCGCAAAGTTAATACCGTCGTGAACCCCATCCTCGCAAAGAGCGGACAGTCAATTAATCCGTCGTGAACGCCACCACCAACGCGACGTAATTTTGTTTGGTATCATGTGTTGCATTCTAAAAATAGGAAAGCACTTGTTCCCGTATACGTTTGCGTAAATACGAAATTGTGAGTGTTGGTTTGTAACCGGGATTTCTGAGAAGCATTTTGCCTATAACTACCCCCCTAAGCCCTGACCTAAGTGTCATACATACTATACCAATGATGTTGTAAGAGTACTATGGCATCCAATAAATCTCCCCGCATAGGAAACCACTCAATGTTCCCGTATATCTCTCTGCAGATGCCAATAACGTTGAATGGTAAACAGACGCTCTTTATAGCGATGCGTCAAAAACAAACGCTCATTAAATAATCACTTGATTAACCCACGCCGTGCCGTTTTTTGTGACTGAGATTGGAGAACGGGTGCTCTGAGCTTCTCCAAAACGCGACCACGACGGTGTCCGTGGAATTTTACACTTATATACGAAATTTGAGCTCAATCTGTACACGCGTTTTGGATTCCATGAAGTACCCACATATATACACACACATATATATATACGGAAGTCTCAAATTATATAGTAGATAGACTAGCAGGTTAGCCCGCCACTGGCGGCATTCGTCCCATGGCTTTGTTCGAAAAAGCAATTGCAACAGGTTCCGAGACACTTGTGCTGCATTTGTACCAAATTTCGTCGAAATCAGCAAGTTTTACCCGATTTGACCTTGAATTGACAATTTTGTAGGTCAAGGTCAGGTCGTGGTCATGATTTGACCCGCCCAAAACAATCCCCGGACAAAAGTACAGAAATCCGCCAGTTTTACCCAATTTGACCTTGAATTGACCAGTTTGAAGGTCAATGTCACATCGGGGTCACGATTTGACCCGTCCGTGACACTTTCGGGACAAATGTACCCATAGGTAGCAAGTTTGGGCTCAATCGGTTGACCCGTCCCGAGTTATCGAAAATAATAACCCTGGGGCCCAATATGAAGCAGCTTAGAAAACACAAAGAACAGCTGAGCCCCAAAATGTATTAACACATGATTTCGTATTCAAATCGATTTATGTCGATAAAACTCTTATGTTTCAAAATTTCAAGCTGAGACTTCGTGTGACTGCGTGTAATACTTATATATTCTTAAAATGACACAGTCCAACACATAATTATGTTGTAGATGGAAGAAATTAATTTTTTTCGACGCTAAATTTTAACATAGGATTTCCCATTAAAATCGATTTATGTCGATAAAACTCTTATTTTTCAAAATTTTAAGCTGAGACTTGGTGTATATGTTTATAATACTTACATATTCTTAAATTGACAGAGTCCAGCACGTAATTATGTTTTTGATAAAAGAAATTAAATTTTTTCGATGCTAAATTTCGAGCGATAACGTTGCGTTGAATTGTAAACAAACGCTCTTTTATAGCGACACGTCATATACAACGCTCATTAAATTATCACTTGATTAACCACCGCAGTGCCGTTTTTTTGTGACTGAGAGTGGAGAACGCGTGCTCTGCGCTTCTCCAAAACGCGACGCTGACGCTGTCCGTGGTTTTTTACCCACACACATATATACATAAATATATATATACGTAGTTCTCAAAATATATTTTAGACTAGCAGGTTAACCCGCCACTGGCGGCGTTGGTCCGAAACATGACATTTTGTTGGCCTTTCAATGAGTTCATTGTGCCTTTTTAATCAAGAGAAATTATGGTACCCGTCCCTAAAAGAGGTATGATTTAAGGTACAAACCGACCCGATGAAAATTTCCCCCGTTCCTAGGAACGACAGACATAAGAATCACACAACACGCATTTTTTAATGAGTTAATTTTGTCTTTTTAATCAAGAGGAATTATGATACCCGTCCCTAAAAGAGGTATGCCAACGATGTCGTTGTTGTTGGCATTCGCGGCTTGGGGCAACACGCATTTTTTAATGAGTTAATTCTGTCTTTTTAATCAAGAGGAATTATGATACCCGTCCCTAAAAGAGGTATGCCAACGATGTTGTTGTTGTTGGCATTCACGGCTTGGAAGTCCCGTCAGATTCAGGGACGTATCGCACTGACTCGTATTTACTAAATTTTAGCAGCCATATAAGGTGCGTGAGTTAGCACGAATCGAGGGGTGTAAGTTTAGAGCTTGTTTATATGAATATATTGAAAATAGACTAAGATTTTCAGCCGTAACAAGAAATGTATATATGAGAAAATGTTAATTATATATTTTGGGAGGTATTAGCAAGTTTTGGCTCAACGGGTTTAGCAGTTTAAAATGAATATGGATATAAAAATATACATATACAGATAAAAAAAAATGTAGAGTTACTCCTCTTGGATCGCGAGCGAATATCAACCCGATTAACCCCCGCCGTGTTTGCGGTGATTTTATTGATTCGGAGTGGAGAATGAGTGATCAGAGCTTGTCCAAAATGCGACGTCGGCGATCCCCGTGGCTTTTTACCCTTATATACGAAATTTGACCTCGATCCGCGCAGCCGTTTTCGATTCTATGAAGTACCCACACACACACACATATATATATATATATATATACGGAAGTCTCAAAATATATATATAGATAACGAAGGCCATCCTTGTCTTCAATCCCTGCCGCTTATAAATTTCTAGATAAATTACCCATCTGTATGGTGATCATTTTGCCCACTACGTTTGGTAATTTTTTATTGCGGAAGTTTGCGAAACAATCAATATTAATATATATAAGCACCATTTATTTAGCAATAACAAACCGCGGTTATAATTTGGTTTTGTTAACTCTGTACTTAATATAAAAAACTAGTTATCCATCGCTCATACAAATGTATATATACTACTAATTCGATTCCGGCTAGTGCCGTGTCCCGCGGTAATCAACACTCAGTACCGGTACCGTGAAAAGTTCCAAGTACCGACGGTTCCGTTACCGATACTGGTACCATTGAGAAGCCTGCTCGCAGCGTTGTCATTTTGGTAAACAAAACAGTAATGATGTACGTAAATGTTTCCCCAATATCGACCGACATTAGTGAATAAAACTTTCCAGAGCGTGAGTCACACACTTTTATTCAATCGCAAACTTCCGAAATAAAAAATTACGTCACGCACATTTCAGTTGGCAATTGGATTTTTGAACATGTCTTTCAACAATGAGTGTAAGGTTCCATCTTAAAAAGAAGCATCGCTAAATGATCGTTTTATTTTGGAGAAGTAAACTGTAAAGCCAATGAGTTGATGATGCATGCGTTGACTTGCATTAATATTGCTGTGAAATATATTGTGATCGAAGGGCGTAGATGACGTAGTCGCGATAAATGTCGTCATAAATGATGTTATATCTAAATTGATGACAAGCAACGTCATTACTACGTATGAATATGATATGTAGCGAAGATTCAAGATGGTCTGCGGGTTGGTGCTCGGTAAGCTTTTCTGCTTTTGGTATTTTCACAAAACTGTTGAAAAAGCTTCCTCAGCGATCCAATATGATTAATGATGATTTTATATTCACGAACACGGTTTCACCGACTATAAAAATTGTGACTGTGGAATCCGATTTAAATAAATACATTACAATTATTATTGCTTAAGTTGTCTGTGTTTACCAATCATTTAAATTATTTCAACATAAAAGTAAAAAAAAAAAAACACTCAATCCAATCGAACCACGAGGACAAGTGCATGTTCATGTCAGTTGCAGATTGATCATTTGATGTCTTTGAACTTCGATTGAAGTATAGAAATATACATGGTACAATGATTCAGCTATAGTTATTGCACGTGACGTCAGTCCGGGGCTGTGGCCACGTGCATCGTGACTTGTTGCTGCTCAGTCAGCGATTGGTCATTTGTAAATGTCTTTTCTGTTTAGGTCACAGTATGTGTATGTTCTGTGCTCATAGAGGCGTCACTTTGAGTTGAGGTTACCGTGGCACCCGGTGACATACGCAGACGATCTGTGTCTTAAATTATCCAACAGAATAAGTACTCCTTTGATACATTGAACGTTAAGTCATCATTATAATCAACAAAGAAGCAAAATACACATAATGACTAGCAGGTTAGCCCGCCACTGGCGTGGTTGGTCAGAAAGATGACATTTTTAAAATTATTTTTATTCAATGAGTTAATTCTGCCTTTTTAATTTTTTAATTTTTGTTTTTCAATGAGTTAATTCTGCCTTTTTAATCAAGAGAAATGATGGTATCCGTCCCTAAAAGAGGTATGATTTACGGTACATCGGGCGGAAAAACTGACCCGATGAAAATCTCCCCCCTTCCTAGGAACGACAGACATAAGAATCACACAACACGCATTTTTGTTGTTGCAATGAGTTAATTCTGCCTTTTTAATCAAGAGAAATTATGGTACCCGTCCCTAAAAGAGGTATGAATTAAGGTGACCAGATGACATTCTCCCCCTTCCTAAGAACGACAGACATAAGAATCACACAACACGCATTTTTTGTTTTTCAGTGAGTTAATTCTGCCTTTTTAATCAAGAGAAATTATGGTACCCGTCCCTAAAAGAGGTACGATTCGATGAAAATCTCCCCCGTTCCTAGGAACGACAAACATAAGAATCACACGACACGTATTTGTTGTTTTCCAATGAGTTAATTCTGCCTTTTTAATCAAGATAAATGCATTCCGCCGTTCCGGTGCGTTTTGCATCCGTAGTTTCGTACGCATAGGTGACCGTTTAGCAACGCCGATGGCAATAAAGAGCGTTACTCGGTTAACAACGCCAAATTTGATTAATATAAAGAGCGTGACTGCCTTAACCCCCGCAGTGCCGAGGACGGTGATTTTGATGATTGGGAGAGGAGAATGAGTGCCCAGAGCTTCACCAAAACGCCGCGATGACGATTCCCGTGGGTTTTTACCCTTAGATGGGAAGTTTGAGCCCAATCGAGCCAGCCGTTTTCTATAAGGGACACATATGTTTATATATTTATATACATAGTTCTCATAATATATAGTAGACTAGCAGGTTAGCCCGCCACTGGCGGCAATCGTCAGAAACATGACAATTTTAAATTTTTTAAATTAATTTAATTTTTTGTTTTTCAATGAGTTAATGATGAGCCCGACGTTGTCCGGGCTATTCAAAAAAAAAATTTCAAGTCGATAGGTCTACCCGTTTCCGAGATCTGGTCTGCGCATGCGCGAAGCTGGCGTCGCACGGACTCGGCGACCCGATAAAATTCGTATCCGGGGCAAGATACATTCACATACCAAATTTCAAGTCGATAGCTCCACCCGTTTCCGAGATCTGGTCTGCGCATGCGCGAAGCTGGCGTCGCACGGACTCGGCGACCCGATAAAATTCGTATCCGGGGCAAGATACATTCACATACCAAATTTTAAGTCGATAGCTCCACCCGTTTCCGAGATCTCGTCTGCCGGGATTTCTGAGAAGCATTATGCCTATATCCACTTTAACTACCCCCCCTAAGCCCTGACATAAGTGTCATACATACTATAACAATGATGCTGAACACTTTGAGGCAATGCAGAAATGTTGTAAGAGTACTATGGCATCCAATAAATATCCCCCCATAGGAAACCACTCAAAATCCCGTATATCTCTCTGCAGATACTAATAACGTTGAATGGTAATTTTACATTTAGATAGGAAGTTTGGTCCAGATCGGTCAACCCGTTTTCGATTCTATGAAGTACACATATATATACGGAAGTCTCAAAATATATAGTACTAGCAGGTTAGCCCGCCACTGGCGTGGTTTGTCAGAAACATGACATTTTTTTAATTATTTTGTTTTTATTTACATTTTGTTTTTAAATTTTGTTTTTTTTATTTTTTTTTATTTTTTAATATTAATTTAATTTTGTTAAAATTTATTTTATGTTTTATTGAATTTTTTAATATTTATTTAATTTTTATGCTTTTTTATAATTTAATTGTTTTTTTTATTTTTAAATTGGACCCGATGAAATCCCCCCTTCCTAGGAACGACAGACAACGCATTCTTTGTTTTTCAATGAGTTAATTCATGGTACCCGTCCTAAACTTCCCCGTAGTCCCCGAAAAGAGCGGACAGTCAATTAATCCCGTCGTGAAATCTCTCTGCATAATATTTCGAGCGATAAGGTTGCGTTGAATTGTAAACAAACGCTTCTTAGATCAATTCTGCCTTTTTAATCGAGATAATTGCATTTCGTCCCCGAAAAGAGCGGACAGTCAATTAATCCCGTCGTGAAATCTCTCTGCATAATATTTCGAGCGATAAGGTTGCGTTGAATTGTAAACAAACGCTTCTTAGATCAATTCTGCCTTTTTAATGGAGATAATTTCATTTCGTCCCGCATCCGTATTTCGGACGCATGGGGCTAGTCGTTTAGCCACGTCGATTGCAATTAAGAGCGTTCGTCGTTAACAACTCCGTATATGGTCAATATTAAGATCGTTGATGCCTTAACCCCCGAAGTGGCGTTTGCGGTGATTTTGATGATTGGGAGTGGATAATCGGTGCTCAGAGCTTGTCCAAAATGCGACGTGGACGATCCCCGTGGTTTTTTACACTTATATACGAAATTTGAGCTCGATCTGTCCACGCGTTTTCGATTCTATAAAGTACCCACATATATACACACATATATACACACATATATACGGAAGTCTCAAATTATATAGTAGACTAGCAGGTTAGCCCGCCACTGGCGGCATTCGTCTCGTGGCTTTGTTTCAGAAACATGACATTTTTTTAATTTAACCAAATTTCAAGTCGATATCTCCACCCGTTTTAGAGATCTGGTCTGCGCATGCGCGAAGCTTGCGTCGCACGGGCTCGGCGACCCGATAAAATTCGTACCCGGGGCAAGATACATTCACATACCAAATTTCAAGTCGATAGCTCCACCAGTTTCCGAGATCTCGTCTGCGCATGCGCGAAGCTGGCGTCGCACGGACTCGGCGACCCGATAAAATTTGTATCCGGGGCAAGATACATTCCATAGCAAATTTCAAGTCGATAGCTCCACCCGTTTGCGAGATAACGCATTCTTTGTTTTTCAATGAGTTAATTCATGGTACCCGTCCTCCCCGTCCTAAACTTCAGAGCGGACAGTCAATTAATCCCGTCGTGAAATCCCTCTGCATAATATTTCGAGCTCTTAGATCAATTCTGCCTTTTAGTTGCATTTCGTTCGCATCCGTATTTCGCACGCATGGGGTCAGTCGTTTAGCCACGTCCATTGGAATCCGCATCGGACGCATGGGGTATCGTTTAGCCACGTCCATTGCAATAAAGAGCGTTATTTGTTAAAACCTCCGTATAAGGTATAGATAAAGAGCGTTATTGCCTTAACCCCCGCCGTGCCTTTGCGGTGATTTGGGAGTGGATAAAGGGTGCTCAGAGCTTCTCGAAAACACGACTACGGCGGTGTCGGTGGTATTTTACACTTATATACGTTTTGGATTCTATGAAGTACACACATATATACACACACATATATACACACATATATACGAAGTCTCAAAATATATAGTACTAGCAGGTTAGCCCGCCACTGGCGGCATTCGTCTCATGGCTTTGTTTCAGAAACATGACATTTTTTTAATTTAACCAATTAAACCCGTCGTGAAATCCCTCTGCATAATATTTCGAGCTCTTAGATCAATTCTGCCTTTTAGTTACATTTCGTTCGCATCCGTATTTCGTACGCATTGGGTCAGTCGTTTAGCCACGTCCATTGGAATCCGCATCGGACGCATGGGGTATCGTTTAGCCACGTCCATTGCAATAAAGAGCGTTAATTGTTAAAACCTCCGTATAAGGTATAGATAAAGAGCGTTATTGCCTTAACCCCCGCCGTGCGTTTGCGGTGATTTGGGAGTGGATAAAGGGTGCTCAGAGCTTCTCGAACACACGACTACGGCGGTGTCGGTGTGATTTTACACTTACATACGAAATTTGATCTCAATCTGTACACGCGTTTTGGATTCTATGAAGTACACACATATATACACACACATATATACGAAGTCTCAAAATATATAGTACTAGCAGGTTAGCCCGCCACTGGCGGCATTCGTCTCATGGCTTTGTTTCAGAAACATGACATTTTTTTAATTTAACCAAATTTCAAGTCGATATCTCCACCCGTTTTAGAGATCTGGTCTGCGCATGCGCGAAGCTTGCGTCGCACGTGCTCGGCGACCCGATAAAATTCGTACCCGGGGCAAGATACATTCACATACCAAATTTCAAGTCGATAGCTCCACCAGTTTCCGAGATCTCGTCTGCGCATGCGCGAAGCTGGCGTCGCTCGGACTCGGCGACCCGATAAAATTTTTATCCGGGGCAAGATACATTCACATAGCAAATTTCAAGTCGATAGCTCCACCCGTTTGCGAGATAACGCATTCTTTGTTTTTCAATGAGTTAATTCATGGTACCCGTCCTCCCCGTCCTAAACTTCAGAGCGGACAGTCAATTAATCCCGTCGTGAAATCCCTCTGCATAATATTTCGAGCTCTTAGATCAATTCTGCCTTTCAGTTGCATTTCGTTCGCATCCGTATTTCGTACGCATGGGGTCAGTCGTTTAGCCACGTCCATTGGAATCCGCATCGGACTCATGGGGTATCGTTTAGCCACGTCCATTGCAATAAAGAGCGTTTATTGTTAAAACCTCCGTATAAGGTATAGATAAAGAGCGTTATTGCCCTAACCCCCCCCCCGTGCCTTTGCGGTGATTTGGGAGTGGATAAAGGGTGCTCAGAGCTTCTCGAAAACACGACTACGGCGGTGTCGGTGGGATTTTACACTTACATACGAAATTTGATCTCAATCTGTACACGCGTTTTGGATTCTATGAAGTACACACATATATACACACATATATACACACATATATACGAAGTCTCAAAATATATAGTATAGACTAGCAGGTTAGCCCGCCACTGGCGTGGTTGGTCAGAAACATGACATTTTTAAAATTATTTTGTTTTTATTTATTAATTTTTTTTTGAATTTTTTTATATTAATTTAATGTTTTTTTTAAATTTAATTAATTATTTTTAATTTTTTTTAATTTTTAATTTTTTGTTTCTGGCGGAAAAAATGACCCGATGAAATCCCCCCCTTCCTAGGAACGACAGACAACGCATTGTTTCTTTTTCAATGAGATAATTCATGGTACCCGTCCTAAACATCCCCGTTCCTAGATTAGTCCCCGAATTGACCCGATGAAATCCCCCCTTCCTAGGAACGACCGACAACGCATTGTTTGTTTTTCAATGAGTTAATTCATGGTACCCGTCTCCCCGAAAAGAGCGGACAGTCAATTAATCCCGTCGTGAAATATCTCTGCATAATATTTCTAGCGATAGCGTTGCGTTGAATTGTAAACAAACGCTGCTTAGATCAATTCTGCCTTTTTAATCGAGATAATTGCATTTCGTCGCGCATCCGTATTTCGGACGCATGGGGTCAGTCGTTTAGCCACGTCCATTGCAATAAAGAGCGTTAATCCTTAACACCTCCGAATATGGTCAATATAAAGATCGTTGATGCCTTAACCCACCGAAGTGGCGTTTGCGGTGATTTTGATGATTGGGAAGGGAGAAGAGGTGCTCTGAGCTTGTCCAAAATGCGACCACTACGGTGTCCGTGGGATTTTACACTTATATACGAAATTTGAGCTCAATCTGTACACGCGTTTTCGATTCTATGAAAGTACCGACATATATACACACACATATATATACGGAAGTATCAAATTATATAGTAGACTAGCAGGTTAGCCCGCCACTGGAGTGCTTGGTCAGAAACATGACAATGTTTTATGTTTTGTTTGTGTTTTTCAATGAGTTAATATTGGGTTTTTCAATATTTTACCCGATTTGACCTTGAATTGATCATTTTCAAGGTCAAGGACATGTCGGGGTCACAATATATAATTTGTGGGTACCCTTTTGAAGGTTAAGACTGACCCGATGAAAAATTTCCCCCGGTCCTAGGAACGACAGACATAAGAATGTTTCATACAATGCGACGTCGACGATCCCCGTGTGTTTTTACACTTATATACGAAGTTTGAGCTCACCTAGGGCGGAAAAACTTACCCGATCCGCGTTCTTAGGAACACAACACGCTCCGCGTTCTTATGAACACAACACGCTCATGTCTATACACGCCCAGACCCAGAAGAGGTATGATTTTTTTTAACCTGCCCGTGGCCATTGAGCAGCCCCTGACAGAGGTTGTCCACCCTTACGAGATGGTCAATAGTCCCCGCAAAGTTAATCCCGTCGTGAACCCCATCCTCGCAAAGAGCGGGCAGTCAATTAATCCCGTCGTGAACGCCACCACAGTAGGTGAAGGTTCCAACTCGAAATTGTAAGAGTTTAGTGACTTTGTGTGCGATTTTCTTTGTGTCTCTTACTTTCATATAATTTCTCCCGGCCATTAAATAAAATTTATTGCTATAATGGCTCACATAAGTCATAAAAACATGCAATCTCGAACTGGGACCACTCACTACTGCGACGTTGATTGTTGAGGAATCAAATTAAATAAAGATAGTTTTGGTGTGTTATCTTACTGACCCTGAACCCTACGTACTATTATTGACAGTGGTACATTACGTCATTACATACCTGCATGATTTGGTGTAGTGGTTGCGACTGGTACTGTAGCGGTGGTTGTGGTGGTGGTCGCAGCGGTTGTGGTTGTTGCAGCGGCTGTTGTGATTATTGTGGCGGCTGTTGTGGTGGTTACCACACCTGCTGTAGCTGCCGCAGCGGTAGTTGTTGTTGCCGCAGTGGTGGTTGTTGCCGCGGCGGCTGTGGTTGTTGCAACAATTGTGGTGTTTGTTGCGGTTGTGTTTGTTGCAGCAGCGGTTGTGTTTGTTGCCGCAGGTGTGGTAGTTGTTGCTGTGACTGTCAAGGTTGTTGTGGCGGCGGTTGCGGTTGTTGTGACGGATATATTAGCTGTTGACTCGCCGGATGTGGTTGCCGCAGCGGTTGTAGTGGTTGTTGCCGCAGGAGTTGCAATTGTCGACGGAATGGTGCGATCATTGCTAGTTGTAACTGCGATTAAACCAACGTTAAGTCATCATGATTAATAAAGAAACGAAAAAACATATAACGAACATCCTGGTTACACTGGTGTAAATGTTTTCTATAGGCCTCAATGCTAAAGCTTTAGCGTATACTGTTAGCAATATCAATTTTGGGTCCAAAATTGTCTTTAAATCTGAAAAATTGACATTTTGGAAAACTTTTTACTCAAAAATTTCATGTCCGTTTAAATCTTGTGTTTTCGTAACTAGTGTCAGAACCGCATACAAAATACTGTCATATTTTAGACCACACCAAAAAATTCCAACTACAAAGGGTTAATTCCTGTGAAATCATAGGGAAGAGGTGTTATGATTTTTTTTATGCAAAAAGCACACAAGGCTATTGTCCAATCAGGGTCCAATGTCTATTTTATTCTCTCCTATATATTCCTCCCGCATTCGCTAGACGTCACTCCGAACCCTGTTTACACCAGCGTAACCTCCCATGCGCTTATCTGACCACATAACAAACTGCTGGTCTTTACTTGTGCACCATATCAACTACATCGCCAGTTTCATGCATCGGAGTCTATAATCTTCCCTATGAGCAAACTGATTGTTATGTTAACCATTGTATATACTGACTGGATTGTCTTATTATCCAATGGCAAACAATATTTTCATTTGGCAAATCAAAACATAATTTGGCAAATATTTGGCAATTGGGTTTTTAATTATTTGATGAAGTATCTAGTCATAAAGCATAATCGAATGTGGGTTATTTGGTACGTGTGCCGGCTTACAGACAAAATAACCAATCCCGATCAATAAATATATAACACTAGCTGATATGCCCGACTTCGTCCGGGTTATTTATGGATATCTTTGTGATCGCTTTCGTCTGGGCACAATATACAGCGTTTGGATAAACTATTGTTCGATCGGTCCAGAAACATGCCTATATGAGCGTATACGACCGAGGTAAAGGACACGCTCACACGTGAAATTGGACCATTCTTTTTTGTTCCTAGGATCAAAGTAGGCTAACATACCAAATTCGAGTCGGATCGGTCGAGTTCCAGAAAAAATGCATATATGAGCGAGGTCAAGGTCAAGGACACGATCACACGTGGAATTGTACCCGTCCATATTGTTCCCGGGATCAAAGTAGGCCTACATACCAGATTTGAGTCGTATCGGTCGACGTCCAAAAACATGCCTATATGAGCATATATGAGCGAGGCCAAGGTCAAGGTCAAGGACACCGTCGCATGTGAAATTGGACACGCCCATATTGCACAGGTTCCCAGAAATAAAAATTGACCCCACCCCCAATAGTACTTTATCCTATAGAAAGGTCACGGCCACAATCAGGTTCAACATACACAAAAATACTTTTTGTTACATAAATGCCTTACATATAGGTAGAAAGATATGTTATTACGCTTCAATTTGATGTATCCACTGTAAATATTAGTTAAGAAAAACTCCGGTTATGAGCACAGGTCTGACGAAAACCGGCTGTAAATTTTACTCGTTCAAGATGCCGTCCGCTAAACTGGGTCAAAGAGTGCGATTTTTACACCGACTTGCGCTTCAAAAATACAATCAGCGGCTAGTAGAATATATATATTAAACATCATACAACCTAAGAGTTGACAATATAATTATAAGGAGACCCCACCAAGTTTCGACAGACAAGTCACTGAAGGGCGAAATGTCATCCTAGGGTACTGTCTAAAACCGGGCCATGTAATTCCCCAATGCTGGAAACACCAGACAAAAGAATTGTCAGAAGCCTGTTCCTACCTATGCTGAGAAGAAAGACCAAAGACAAATTTGCAACAATCCACCCCAACCCACTTGTCAAGGTATAGTCCATTTCAGAGGGAGCGGTTTCATTATGTGCGATGGAATTAGGTGTCCTGTGAATATATTCAGGGAAAATGGAGCATATCAATCTCTAATCTTGGAAAATATTCTGTCATTTTCAGAGAAAGGTTCAAACAGTAACCACATTCTGCTGTCCGGAGTTGGATCAGACTTGATAAATGTGAAACTACGCAAGATATTCCTAAATTCACCACTGTTTACAGACGTTATCGTCGAAGTGAGGCCACCTTTTCCCTTTGAGAGGGTGTGTCTTAAATCTTGGGGAATGACTTAGCTGGAGGAAAAGTGATTGAGCAACCTTGCGAAACTTCAAATCCTAAGGTTAGTCCATCCACGGAAGATTTTCCAGGAATGTTCCCTTCCTGTGCCATAACTGGGACCATTTCAAAGAGGATGATACAGGAGGCCACCATGCTGATTAATAATTGTACACCTTTTTCAAGGATCTGAATGAAGATGTCAAGTCTAAAGAAGAGGATTCTTCTGTTGCTGATGAGTCACAAATCACCATGTCAAGGACGACGCTAGTAGATGAACAGAAGGATGATCCAGAATATTCAGACTTGTTCAATAAAGTTTTTACAAAGGAAGACGGAAAGACTACTCCACTGTGTTACCTGATACAATCTGGAATTCTAATGAGGAATTGGCGACCTCCAGATGTGCCATCGACTGATACATTTAGCACAATCTACCAAATAGTGGTCACACGAAGAAATAGGAAAGAGATTATTATTCTAGCTCATGATCATCATCGCATCTCGGGCGTGGACAGGATTCGGTATATAACTATGCAAAGCCACTTCAAAAGGATATTACAGACTTTTGGCGATCCTGTAATGTCTGCCAAATAATTGGAGAGCCAAATCCGAAGATAAAGTCTGCACCACTATAACATATTCCGGCCTTGGACGAGCCATTAAACTATGTCTTGGTCGAATGTGTTTGTCCTTTACCAAAGACGAAGAATCGGTATGAATACTTGTGCATTCTGTGCATGTCTACAATATTTCCAGAGGTAATTCCACTCAAGGATATCCAAACCAAGACTGCCACCAAAGCTCTAACCAGGGTTTTGCACCATGTTTGGACTACTCAAAGTAATCGTGTCAGATCGCGGGTCAAATATCGTGTCCGGAGTGTTCCATCAAGTGATGCATGCTCTTGGAATTAACCAACGTGCATCAAGTCCTTCCTTATCCTTCCAAGGGCCAAGGCGACATGGAGAGGTTCCATCAAACTATTAAGAACATGACGAGGATGCCCTGTGAAGACAACGGGAAGACTGTGATGAAGGCATTCGCATATTGCTGTTTGCAATCGGAGACAGTTCAAGAAGCATTGGGATTCAGCGCATTTGATCTGGCATTGGGACGCATTGTGAGGGGTCCACTTGAATTGTTGAAGGCAAAGTTCCTAGAAGAGCTAGAGGAACAGATGAATATTCTGAATTGTGTGACTACAATCAAAGTGATATTTGATACTGCCAGGGAGATAGCTAGAGAAAACATGGGAAAACAAGTTCAAGGAAGGATGAAGTGCTAAGAAAGTCCGACACCGAGTCTTCAAGCCAGTAAATATAATTCTTGTTCAGCCTGTTGCTAAATTGACATGTGATTTGCTCCGATCGATGGGATGACGAGTTGAATTATGGGGGAAATATGTCAACCTGAAGCTCAACAATGCATATGTTCTTCAATGCCTGGATTGGAAACGCAGACATCTGCCCAAAGATCAGAGGAAAAGCTTGATTTCGCTCTTTATGGAGTATGACATGCCTGTCTTGATGTTCCATGTAAGACTAACTTATTTGTTCATGATGTCGACATTGGAACAACTAATACCGGTAAAACAGGCCCCTTATGAGATAAGCCCTGTTCAAGCCGCACGTATCCATCAAATGGTACAGTATGTGCGGAACAATGACATAATTAGGCCAAATCAAATTAGCTGGAGTTCGCCATGCATACTGCTCCGTAAATCGGACAATAGTTTTAGATTTGAATCAGATAATCGCAATGTAAATTTATTTTCGAAACCAGACAATTTACAAATCCCAAGAATAGATGACGTCATTGTCAGAGTGGGAAATGCAAGGTATACAACATTTGATCTGTTAAAAGGTACTGGCCGATTCCTTTGACTGGCAGAGTAAATTGCAGCATTTGTGACCCCGACCTGATTATATTTGTATAAAGTCACGCCTGTTGATACGAGAAACTCATATCAGGGGCCACGAGATTGATAAACCACCCAAATTCGTGATTTCTCAGACACCTGAGCCTAAGGTAAATACAGAAACTAATTGCATGGATCAGTTGCAGCAGATCCGAACTTTTTTGAGAATATGTCACACGCAAATCTGACCATTAACTTAGCAAAGAGTGAATTTGGAAATGCCCCTGTTACTTATATAGGGCTTGTGGTGGACATGGATAGTATAAACCAGTAGATGCAACGGTACAGGCTATATCTAATTATCATGTTCCCTCGTCAACGAGAGTTATTAAGTTTCTTATTAATGGTTGGTTTCTACAGGAAGTTTTGTGTCAATATTTCAGAAGATGGTGGACCTTTAACTGATTGGCAAATAAAACATGTCTGTATGGTCAGAACACTTGTCAGGAAAAAACCCAATTATAGCTACGCCTGATTATTATAACCAATTCAAGTTCATAATCGACGTGAGGATGAACATGGTGTTAATCATCAAGTGCGTTACTTCTCCAAGAAATTCATAAAACACCATAACAATTATTCAACTGTGGATAAGGAAACATCATTGATCCTAGTATTGTCTCATGTTGAAGTAACTTGTCAACCATTTGTTATCCTATCATATCTAATGATCACAATCCTTTGACATTCCTCGATACGACGAGGAACACACATCAAAGGTTTTTGAGAAAGAGTCTGTCACCCCAAGAGTACAATTTGCATATTCATCATATAGAAGTCAAAACAATGTTGTAAGTGATACATTGCCAAGATATATCATGTAGCGCATTATTACCATTTAAACATTTTCCTAAAGATGTCATTTGCTTGTTAGAATGCAATCCCATTTGTGTTGTTTATTATATCATCCATAACTCACATCCTGGTATTACAATGTAATCACATTATTCATATTTCATCATATTATGATGCACGAGCATTCGATCGTTTCTGGAAAGTGAATGATATAATACATGTCCAGGGATGTGTATGTGTCTGGGCTACACAAAATTGAAACACATGCTTTCAGGATGTTGAATATGTAATGGTGTGGTACACTATACATAGAAGTGATACCACCAGTCCTGGCGTTTTACGAAGTTTCACTGGGACGTTACTGTTTTGAAAACACGGCAAAATTGGAATTATGCCTCAATAGGGGGATGCTCAGGAAACAATTTCCGGACACTAGGCGATTTTTTCCCGCCCTCTGTGTACCCACCAACCCTAATTTAATTTGTTTCCGATGCTGGGATAAGGACCCACCCCCTTCAAACTGCTTCAACTGACCATTTTACTCAGTCTCCTGATCCTAACCGATCTATGTTCCGCATCATGATTATAGAAGCATTCCTACTTTTTATGTACAAACGAGACTTTAAAGTTTCAAAAACAATTCTCTATAAATGTGGGCTGTAGGGTGTGCTTTTGGATTCACATTTTAAATCCAAGATGGGTGCTGGTGCCATGTTTGTTTTAAACGAATTTCGGGGGAGGTTCCCACCTAGTGTTCACCACGAATATTCCTATGAAGTTTGGTGACGATTGGACGAGAAATGTGACCTGTAAGGTGTGTTAAAGGATTTAGTCATACAAAGAGTCTAATCGAAGATGGCCGCTGACAGCCTTTTTTTTTTTAAACAGAATTCGGGAAAAATGGTAGGCACCCATCGAGAGGTGACACTGATGATCCATATGAAGTTTGGTGGTTATCGGACAAGGGGTAAGCTCTGTATGATGTGCTAAAGTATTTAGCAATGAAGAGTAAAATCAAAGATAGCTGCCGTGTTTTCATTGAAAAACGTTCAAATTTGACAGCTGCCATCTAGAAGTAATCCTAAACCCATATACCGAATATCGTTGAAATAGGTTAGAATTTGTTTCAACAACATTATGTTTTATTTTATTATGGTGTTTTAAATAGTATATTTTTAATTGAAGAGTTACATTTATTCGAAGATTCTATTATTGTGTTATGTTTTCATTTATATCAGGTTGAATAAATTATTTTTAATAGAACTGTTTAAATCTTAGCCTTTCCATGCCAATGCGCATTGATACATCCTTGATGAAAACATTTAGCAAGCTTACCTTTTTATTACTCATTGGTGTCATCACGTATTGATAACTGCTGGTGAACTGAAACCTCCCTACTATGAGTTAAGTTTATACATATTACATAATAGAAACATTATTTAGACATTATGTCCCATTATTATGAATAAAAATATGACTCCATGAAAACAAAGTACAGACCCCCTTTTGTATTTGGGTGAAATTAATAATAACAGTTGATTTGTAATAATTGACTTTATAATGACTCACCGTTCTCACAGTGGGTTCCCTTGTACCCAGGGATGCATGTGCAGTTGTATCTGTTGGTTCCGTCTACACACGTGGCTCCGTTCTGACACGGATTAGACAGGCATTCGTTCGTTTCTGGAATGGAAACCAGTAATGACACTTCCAGGAGGTGAGGTAAGTGAACAAATGGTGGAGGCTAATTCTAGGTAACCTGGTACGTGTATCTGGGTAAATGTGTCAGTTACTCAACC
Source organism: Siphonodentalium dalli (assembly GCA_032622095.1). Taxonomy (NCBI): domain Eukaryota; kingdom Metazoa; phylum Mollusca; class Scaphopoda; order Gadilida; family Siphonodentaliidae; genus Siphonodentalium; species Siphonodentalium dalli. The sequence goes on along the minus strand of CP136068.1, from coordinate 161,293,875 downwards.
GGATCAGCCCATTGTTCATAGAAACGGACAAACCATCCCAATGATCACGTTTATAAGATATATGCATGAATCGTTCCAAATTAAAATACGTTGATTTTGAACCACATAGATCTATCAAACCGGGCTATCATGTGAGTGTATGCGAGTATATATATATTCGCGAATGATTCTCAATTAAACTACTTTGGTTGTGATACACGTACATGTAGCAAACCGGCCTATCCTGTGAGTGTCTGGGAGTATTTGAATATATTCGCGAATCATTCCAAATTAAACTACATTGATTGTGATACACGTACATCTATCAAACCGGCATATCATGTGAGTATATGCGAGTATATATATATTCGCGAATCATTCCAAATTAAACTACATTGATTATGATACACGTACATGTAGCAAACCGGCATATCATGTGAGAATATGCGAGTATATATGTTCGCGAATCATTCCAAATTAAACTCATTGATTATGATACACGTACATCTATCAAACCGGCCTATCATGTGAGTATATGCGAGTATATATATATATTCGCGAATCATTCCAAATTAAACTACATTGATTATGATACACACAATGTACCAAACCAGCCTAGCATGTGAGTGTATACGAGTTATACGACCATCAAAAGCTCGAAGCTTGTTGTCGGACCCCCTTCATACAATTAATGTTTATACTTGTATTACAATATGTAAACTTTACTAATATGGAATGAATATTGTATACAATACGCTATAATAGTATACGATCTTTATCATATGTTATACCTTATATACGCAGGTTTATTCATTTTCCATTTCAATAGACTGAACGACGAATAACAGAAAACACACATTTGATGCGGCTGTGTAACTTATATTGCATATCTTCAGTACATCTGTTCGGATTGTAAGAACATACCAGGTTATATGGCAGGGTAACGTATAATATACATATCTAGCTAACATACATACTCATGCATTTAGCTAGGTAACTTATATACTCTACGTCTTTAGTACATCTGATGAAATTTTTAAACATAATCATGCATGTAGCTGGTTAACGTATAATGCACATCATTATTACACATGGTCATAAACGTACTCATGCATGCGGGAGGGTCCTCTTTCTGTGGAAGGTGGATCTCACCGCTTCCGCATTCTGTGTTCTTCGGCTGCAAAAGAAACCAATCATATGATCGCTTCCATCTTGTGTACCTCGCTCGCATTTAAATACGATTAAGGTTCTTTTCACAGTTTTTATCACGGGTAAAAATAAGGTCAATCACGATTTATTGTGTAGGAAACCTTGCCGGCTAGGATTATAAACGGCCGGCGTTGAGGCAATACGGTATTTAGATTCCCATTAAGATGATTCGGTCAACAGTGTGTGGTATGTGAAAGTCTGATATATAATAATAATAAACAAATGTTTACAATACAGTTTCAATACACACACAAACTATTCGGTTTTTTGTTGGTTTTGATCAAATCCAAATCTGAATACCTGGGATTTGAGGACATGTTTCAACACCAAATACTGCCACATTGGTTTAGACTGATAGTCTTAAAGAGTTATCGTTACTGTTTCCGTGTTGCACATGGTCACTCAGGCTGGCGGTCGCCATTTTGCGAAGCGACTGACGCACATTAGACTCGGTTCAATGGGTGATCACAGATATGTTCCCGGTGGACGGACAATCTAAGCTTGGGGAATATTCACAGGTATTTATCTACAAACTATTAATTATATAATGCTGTCAGTTTCAAGTTCAACTTTGCACGAAATCTTCACACATATTTTGTCTCAGCTCACAGCCTCATGTGGGCGCCATCATGATAGGGATGTGACAGAACATTTCAAACTCAACAAATAAGATTATGCCTTTGTCAATGGATAAGAAATAAACATTTGCATCAAAAAGACTTGACGTTGAAAAAGACATTTGTCAGTATATTTGATAAAAAAGTTGTCATTTTGGGGGTGGGTGTCCCAGACTTGGGTGGAAAAAACTTACGCTCCCGGGGGGGGGGGGGGTCCCCAAAACTGAGAAACACAAAATTTCCACCTTGTATCTGTAATGTTTTTCTTGACCCACCCCCATGGTTTATGTCTGGTTCGTTTAAGTATCAACATAACAGCGACCTGTTACCCTGAGCATTTGCATTGACCGTTGCCACGGCGAAGAGATACGATTCGCGTCAATGATGTGTCATAATCTTATTGTGTTGACATGTTTCCTCGTTCGTTTCAATTTGATGAAAACTTTACCAGATTAGTGTTATTAGTGTTATGCTAGTAGGATGTCCGGCATTTCCCAATTTAAAGTGTGGTGGAAACCCCCGCTGTGGACCTTTTGTGCGACTAGAGAACACTCTTGCCCAAAGCATTATTCCACAAGACGCCATTCCCATGTCTGAATTATAAGCAGTGACTAACCTTGTCGGAATGAATGCCATTTGTTTATCGTCATTCATTCGTCCCGCGAATAAAGAAGTATTTACTTACAACTGCGCGTACTTCAGACATTATGTCTTTATTGTTAATTGTACAATCGAAAAATCGATGAGGTCGGATGAAGTATAGATGATTTCACATTCTTCAATATTGGATAATGCTTGAGTACGCAATGATAAACTTGTGCTGATTTCACAAAATTAACACACATTTTGCCTTTAAAAAGTTATCAAACATTTTATATGGTTTAATTTTCTATTGGAAATTTTGTGTTATCATTGTTAGTGCAGCGCCCCCGCCTCAACTCTGACGGTGCCACTTTGGCATCCACAAAACATACCAGTAGATTTATCGTATCATCTAAATGCCTGATATATATTTGGAGGACAAACACGTTTTTTTCAATGCTGGTGTCTCTAGATCCCAATTCTCAACATCACTATGTTCCATGAAGTACAGCGTACTCGCCATTTTCTTCATCTATATAAATACCTTTTGCAAGCTGATTATGAATGATCAAGTGACTTAATTCGGTCATAAATTTTCAGGGTTGTCAAATTTAAACGCCAAAATCTCTTTAAAACTAATTTGTTCGACATCCGGTGTTTGATATATGCACGATGAGTTTTTTGGGAGAGCTTATTAGTCCAATACTGTAGACTGCTGATATCTTTTTTTTTTAAATGTTTATTACCCAAAGATATACATATATTTGGGTAATAAACATGCTGATTATCTTTGGATATCTTTGTGTTTATTTTCTATTTGTGACCCTCCCCATCACTAACTCGAATTTAAACCACATCATTAGATTTCTCGTATCATGGCGATACATATATATCTAACTTTGGTGGGACTAGACTAATAAAATATTCTTATCGATGTTAGCGCCCCCGATCGCCCCCATCTCTAACTCAAACGGTGTAAATGTGTCTTCTTTATACCACACGATTGGATTCCGCGTATCGTCTAGATAAGAAGAATATTTCAGTATCAATTTTAGTGCCCCCTCTCCATCCATGATTGGAGCGGGACCACTTTTGTCATCTTTAAACCACAACATCAAGACATATCACACATATCATGCACGGAGATGAATATATATATATATATATATATATATATATATATATATATATAAGTTTGGTCAATATCGGCGTCTAATCACATTCTTATCAAATTCAGTACCCACCAACTCTGACTCAAACGGCGACTAAACACATTCTTATCAAATTATATACCTAAATGTAGCGTCTTTATACCACATGATTAGACTGACTGGAGTGGACTTTTAGCATCTTTAAAACACAGGATTAAGACATATCACACATATCATGCACGGAGCAACCCTGAATCAAACGGCGTCGTGTTTGATATATTTAAACAACACCATTACACTTCTCACATGATGGGGTTGTTTATGTGTAAGTTTTGTGGAAGTAGCTGGTAATAACATATCGGCGAGTTTGTTTGTGACCCTCCCCATTATCTGTCTCTGACACCAACTACGTAACTTTAGAAACGTGTAACATACACCATTATCTTCCTTGTAAAACGTTACGCCGGTAGACACATTTGGGGCCATCTGGATGGGCTCCGTTAATTTCGACAGAACACAGACATACATTCGCAAATACATATATGGATAAGCGACTTTTGTTGACTCGTCGTTGTTGAAACTGCACCATTTTATCGGGAATATAAATACGGTATTGATACAATGCCGGTTCGTGTTAACTCTTAAGCCTGAAACAGAGTGAAATATGTATTGTTACCCCTAAACTATCGATGGTGAGATTTACTCGTATCTCTGTAGAGTTGCTTTGTGAAATGGCGCGTGGGTTAGAAACTTAATAATCACTGTATACCTACTCGACACAAACAACTGTAGTATCTCGCATCAGGTTACTAATAACAATCATGTTTCCATATATTAAATTAACAATGCAGATAGATCCACCATTATAATATCCGAACAACAAACAGAACCCAAGACAATATCGATTCAGTTCCGGAGACAGCAATGGCGCTTTAAAGAAATAATAGGAGCCTAGACATATTGTAGTTGTCTTGAAATGTTCAAAAATGGTAATCAATGTTTGTCCATGTAAATCCTTCTCTCATGGACGTTGCGAAAAGGGGTGTCTCCTCGATATTTGGTCAAAATGTTCGACAGTTGGCAATTTCATGCTTGGCAGATTAGTTTTATATTTTAACACAAAAATAGGTTGAAATTACAACCAGTACTTACTGGGGAACTTGTTGTTGACCAACAGTAGCATATCGTTCTATATTTGGCAAATATTTTGGTCTCAATTGGCCATGCGTTGGAAATGTTCCAACCTTAGTGGGTATCAGGTTGGATATTGCGAACAATTGAAAGTTGGATGTAACAGTTACAAAGATCAAGTCTAATGGGGTTCGATTGTTCTCGTTAATGGTGGGCGACCCTCTATCCATGTTCATGTCTGTGGTATATCGCGGAAGCATAGTTCATAGGCAAGAAAGCACAACATCCTTCCGCATATTGTGTACCGAGTTTACCATATACATGTATATCGTACATGAATTAAGGTACATGCATATATATATATAAGTTATACATTTTCCAAATTATATTGGTGGTGTCCCATCCATAACAATACAAATTAAGTTAGTTTCGCGCAGATAAGATCTATGTAGGTATGCATGATATATAAAGCACTAACAACTATTGGGTTCCAAGCGAGTTGAATATAAACGCTCTTTATATTGAGTTCGTTAGTTATGTTAACAGTTACATGCAGATGGTCGTACGTGTTAGTTATCGAAGTTGCGGTATAATCAGACGAGCTGTTTTTGTTTGTTTGTCTCTTGTCGTTATTATGTGCACACCGACTGTGGGCAAACAAGGACAAATATTTGCAAATCGAATTGCCATGGAAGCCACAGTCAACACAATTCACATTGATCGCTAGTCTGTCACACAAACGAGTCACAAGTAATTGTTAACGGTGAAATTTAACAATATGATTGGATTCCAAAACCTAATGTGTGAGTTCATCTTAGAGTTAGACGTCTGCAAATCTATTCCGCTTCAAATCGCCTATTAAAGTTGATATAAAATTTAAGGCAACAACGTAATGTTGTTTGTGCCTTTAACAATCTAGACAATACTCTACACTGCATCATTTTATAGCATATATACGACATTATATAGATTACAATTATTCACCAAACACTATACAAGTAACAATCACCATTGCTTCCCATTGTAGAATGTATATACATTTGGTATCATCACTGACTTGACATGTACATACAGAACAGAAAAAAATAGCATTTCTCCAAAGTTCATAACTACGTTTAAAGCTAGACTTTAGCTATCGTGGTAGATACCCAACACCTATTGTGATGCGAGGGTATTACATAGAACAAGACGCATGTAGATCGATCGAGAAGGGGTACAACATCAGGGATGTATCTTAAAGGTCTCCTGACGAAAATGTACAACCTGACACCCCTTACGTTTGAAAGTTTAAGCAACGTCATATATGCTATTGTTGATCTAAAACAATTAATTCCCCACTATTTATTGAATGGGAAATAAACAATGAGAAACATGTCAACCTATATGTAGTGTACAAATTCTAATAAATGTGCGAGGCATCACATTTCCAACATTTTTAACAAATTTGGAGTGTTTGATGTCATATATTGGATATTATCTAGATTACGATGAGTCAACATTTAATCTATATTTAACCTTCACAATTAAATTTTTTCGCAGGATGATCAGTTCAATTGCTGACTAAAATACGAAAACAAGAGCTTAAATTTCTTCAAATGGCAAATTGATGTTCTGAAGGTAAAATATAAAAACGGAGCTGATGCAGGCAATTTTATTGTGGTACCATTTGTTTGTTTGGATTGCGATTAACAGTATGTCTCTTAATGCGGATGGCATAACCTAATACAATAATGAATTAAAGTTTATGTTCATTATAAAGTTATTATACAATGTTGTGTACAGTATGTATTTTTCTTGTACGAGTCCAGGTTGTGTTGAAAAGTCATAGTGGACGAGACACGCAGTGTCGAGTCAAGTACGACTTTTCACCACAACATCGACGAGTACAAGAAAAACTCATGCTGTTCACAACATTGTATTATGACATTTTTATTATCCATCTGTATGTTTATCCAAATTTTGGGAATAAAACTTTAGTGGTTATTTTTGGTATTTGTCGGCACTTAATTATCTATAAAAGCCTGTATTTTGATCATCAGAAAGCATGATTTGGAAAAGTAAAAACGTGGAAAAAAAAACTCAATGCGGAAGTGAAACGTCTGCTAAATCCACCAGTGTTGCGCGCGCATCACAATTTCACCGATTCATTTCGCAATAAAATTAATTCGTGCGTCACAGAGTCCCGATAAAAAAGTCATATTGCACACTTGGGAGTCCAATATGACATTCGGGAGTCCAATATGATTTACGGTTTATCACGTGGCGGCTTTTGCCCAATCAGAAATAGTGTTAGTTAGGGGATAAATAATAATATTTGATATTTGTTTCCATCGTCAGATACATTTTGCCATGTATCTTAAACTAGAACAATTCTGGTCGGTTCTGTATATTTGTGGTTGATGGATGCGAAACAACATAATTTGCATTACAGCACAGTCAATGGTTGGATAAAATCGTATTCTGCTATAGTATATGTTCGGTTGTTTGGTACATCAACTGTACATCTTAATATGTACACGAATACAGTGGGCGGTATGAAATAACTACATAATGGAACGTGACAATCTATGAAAGCATATCATTTTTGTATCTCAAGGAAGTTCTATAGAAGCTAAGCCAACAGAGTTGGAGTTCATCTCTGTCTGTTTTCTTTGCTGTGCAGAACGACCGCAGCTCAACACAAGTTTGCACAATAGAAACAACAGGGGAGACGTTTTCAGCATAAACACTGTTACTACTTCCAGATTGCTGTCAACTCAACAAGATTTACAATTATTCTACCAAGGTAAAATATGAAATTAAATCCCATAACCAGATTGTAAACCGCGGATACTTAAAATGTACTCGAAAAGACGAACGAACATAAATCGATTCAGGCTGAGAGATTTGCATTATTCTACCAAGATAGTTTCACAATAGCGTGGCCACCTTGATACTCGCAGATAGCATTGGCCTAAAAAGATTACCTGAGAAGTGAACAATTCAATTAATATTCGCAGTACGAAAATCCCTTGTTGCTACAGTACCATGGTGGTTTGAAATTATGGCCTCATTTTCTACATCTCGGGTCGGTTTTGGGGAACATCAATAGGTCGATCGATACTTATACGTTAATGGGACCCAAGACAATCACAATCGATACATAATTATACAAATCTGTAAAAACATCACCACCTGGAAGAACGGGAGAAAAGATGAACTGTGTTCTTATCTTCGTCAATGATATCTCTCCAATAAGGAAATGGAGAGCGTTGACACAAGTGGTATGTGAATAAAACTTCTGCAGTAATTTGACAACAACCATCGTATAGTAAATACAATTGTTATCCTTCATCCCATTTCATCCCATTTTCCTCTCTTCTGATTGGCTGAGAGTGCGTCACATGGCGGGCCGTAAATCACCATATTACCCTCGAGAGTAACATTGTCTCAGTTGTTGTCCGCTTAGCTGTTACCAGTAAACATAGAACTACGAAGAACTCACCGAGCAGAGATTCTCGACAGCTATCTAATTTCGAAAAACACTGTTTTTATAAACACCACTGTTTCATAACAACCGCGAACTGTGGTGTTTGCTAATTTGCATAATTGTGTGTTTTTTATTTGCAATTAAAGCACGCTATGTATAAATGGTGTTATCACAGACACATATCTGTTGTAAGGTGTAATATTCCTATTGGACCTTTTTATATCAATAATAAAGACCGTGGGACAAATAGATTAACCTTATTATGCAGTTGGTATTTGCTGCAGGCAATTGCACATACGATGTACATACGTTACAACTACGTTTATGTGCTAGATCAAATAGCCACTCTTTGCTGTTGATCAATTGACTATTTCTTTTCTTCAATACATTCCTCAGACTTCAGAGAATATCCGTATGTTGCGTAACAATATGTGGCATATGTCAATTTCTTTTTGCACTACTACAACGTGTTAGTTTCACATTTTAGCATTCTGGAAATTAACACGTCTGTCGGCGTCTTCACGCTCAATTGAAACGAAGCCGAACATTTCGCTGCATGGCTAGTCAACTTCGAAATTGCTTTGCTCCACTTTCCGTGAACCGATTTCCACCATGCAACCAGAAAACTGACCGGAGAATAGTTGCGCAAATGACGGGTCTGTTAATTGATCCAGATTATGAATGTTTTATTTTCTATATAGCGATGATTCCAACATACAATTAACTTTTCGAACTGGATTAAAGAATATATGCGCGCATTTATGCCTGCTATTAACGAGGTTCGTGTGTACTCCTTTGTCAGATAACAAAACAGTTATCACCCTTGTTTTCGTGAGACCCGGGGATTTGTCGCCGCTCTGGACCTGGAATGTCACCCTCGGGCCTGGCGGCCCTCGGGTGACATTCCAGGTCTCGAGCGGGCGACAAATCCCCGTGTCTCACTCAACCGCGGGCGATAACTGTATAATATTTTAGTCTAAATATGATTTGCAGAATATTTTTTCAATTCTTTGATCTTTTCCAATGTTTTCCATCACGCTTGATAAAACTCTGATATATTATTGGACTAATTCTACTCTGATTAGCAATTTCACTGCAACAGTAATGATTACATAACACTTACATAACAGTAGTTTCGATATGCGATATATTGTTATTTGCAGTTATTAACAATTAACATATGGACAATATCGTTTTGCATGTACTTGTTGTTTACAGTTGTCTCACATACTTTTATACAATTAAGTTGTTTCGGTTAAATCCAATTCGAATGAATTGAGTCCCTTTAAATAATTTTATACGGGCTTTACATGTGGCCCAACAACGTATTGAACATATCATCACGCAGGTATGTTCATAATCGACATATACCATTCACATAGGTTACATAACAGTAGTCTCGATATGCGATTTATCGTTATTTGAAAGTTATTAATAATGAACATAAGAACAATGTCAATATCGTTGTATGTGTACTTTTTGATTATAGCTGCCTCACATACTTTTATAAAATCATGTTATTTCGCACAAATCCAATTCGAATGCATTGATTCCCTTTAAATAATTATATACGGGTTTTACATGTGGCCCAAAAACGTATTCAACATATCCTCGCGAAAGTATGTCCATAATCGACTAATATCATTCACATAGGTTACTATTGGATTCACATAGGTTAATATTGGATTCACATAGGTTAATATTGGATTCACATAGGTTAATATTGGATTCACATAGGTTAGTATTGAATTATTTAATTCTGAAACGTAAGACAATAGTGGACTTATATCCGTTATTCCATTCAAAGTCGTGAGTTGGTTATGCGTGTTATTTTCCGTCAATAATTAACGTATATGTTATTATGAGTCGATAATACAACATATCCTTATGCAAGTACTTTCACATTGGGCATAGATATTCATATATGATCATATTGGATTGATATCACCAAGGCATAAGCCCACAGTGAGCCAACACACGTTGTTCCGTTGAATGGCGCGGGCAGCAGTAAAAACACAATATAAAGAGCATGATTCTGGTAAGTAGTGTTGATGAAAAAAGGCAAATTAAACATGCCAATATGGACTTATATGGTATGGAAATAGTCCCATATTGGTGTGTTTTAAAAACGCGTTTAAGTCTATGAAGGATTATCCCATGAGTGGTGACCTATTTAGTGGTAACAATGGTGGTTGGCTAAATTGAAGCTTAAGAAATTCTCTTGGCAACCCACCTCTGTCCATAGATAGCCCATTGCTGCCAGTTCCCAGTCGGCCTTGTTGGGGAAGTGAATCTATCATTTGTGAATCATCTTCTTAGAAACGCCTCACTATGAGTCGATAATGTGACTAAACGCTCTTATTTTCAGCACATTATCGACTCAAAATGAGGATATTCTAAGCAGATCATCTATCTAAAACAGGTTCTATTATACGCATATAATGTGCGGGTTTTAGAGAAGACAGGTTGATAAAAATATTTGTAAAACCTCTATAAAGTTCACATTTAGTTTTTCTAAGATATTCCATGATGAATAATAATCATAAAATGGTGCATCAATTGGCTTGGTTACTGTCATCTATATATATATATATATATATATATATATATATATATATATTATATTTGCGAACGTCTGTCTGTCTTCTGTATGTGTTCTATATAAATTTACAGGGGACCATCTAGATAACAGATGGGTCTATTTGGTGTACTTTTACGAGAAAGATATTGGTGGGGGTTAGAATTTACTAAATTGACGCTGTTGTTGTCAGGGGCACAACAGGGGAGGAGCAGAACAAAATTGTCGCCGATGTCCACCAAGCTTATACGTAATGATCTCCATGATATGAGGAATCTAATGGTGTGGTTTATATATGTCAAAAGTACTGCCATTTGAGTCAGGGGTTATATAGATGTTCCTTGCAACGAGGAATCTAACGTTTAAAGTTTCGAGAGTGGTGGCGTCAAGGATTGTGATTAGTGGGTGCATCATACTGGGTAAACATGTTATCACTGATTATCATAAACGTATCTGTAGGCTTGCAATGAGTCTATTGGCACATGGGGTTTAAAGTTGGAAAATCAGTGTCGTGCGTTAGGGATGTATAGCTAGAAGCACCATAATTGTCATAACCGCGTTGATACCGAAATTTGATTTTTAATTAGGCACCCGCATGCTTTACAGGGATCTAATGGTGTGGTATAAAAATATCAATTTGGCGCACATTTATTTAAACAAAAAATTAATTGCTAATTGAAAACCGTATAAAATTCTTGGTTCTTTTAAAGACGTAGATTGTCCATTTAGTGAATTAATTTGATGAGTGAGTATACTCAGGCATTACCGATTCTGGAAGAATGTGGAAATCATATACTACCGAGAATACAACCACGTTGATTATACCATTTAAAAAATATATACATGTATGCAACATCTGAAATATTTTCGATAGTGAATATCTACTTCTTAGCTCCGGTAAACGATACTCGCAATAAATAAAAAAAAGGAAAAAACACTTTCGCGCAAAACGGTGTCTGAGTATCAACATGTTAAGAAAGATCCACCACAGATCTTTGTGGTCAAGTATAGAGAATGCGCGGAATTGAAATGCTGGTGTCAGCGCCCGACTAAATAGCATCCGCGTTGAAGTATGCGCATAGCTTTTAACGGCAAGCCCGAGTCATTCTTGAGTTGACAGCACATGTCAACTGTAGTGTTATGGGTGTTTTGAAAAATCGAACTTTTTGATACATTTAGAAATAAATGCCACTGTTCATCTTTGTATAATAAAATGTCATCTAGCTGGCATTGACAAAAGAGTTTTCATTCAGGTGGGATTCAATATAATATTCAGAGGGATCATATAATTCCTATGAAAATACTATAGCTGCGTCCCTCTCTCACATTATCGGTAGAATGCATGGGATGCAAGCCTGCTATTAGCTATATTTGGTAAATATATATGGGCGATCGTCTGTTTTGTTTTAGGAAACTGGCCATGGTTATGAGATAAAACATACAAATGTGGCTGTTGGTGGCTCGTATAAAATATAATATGGTCAATATCGAAGACATTCTGTGCAAATACTTAGACACTAATTAGGATGAACACCACGTTTGATGAACATGTATTTGTCGGCATTTATACCAAACTTATATAGACAACATAGGGGAAATGGAACAAACATTGATAACACTTTTTTGTCGCGCTTTACACTGAACACACATAGATATGGCTGCGATATAAGGAACCTAATTGTGCAGTTTTCGTTTTCAGAGTTGGCACCATTCGGATCGGGAATGTGGATCGGGGCGGTGAGCACCAACACAATTGTTTCATCGATACTCATATAAACACGTGCATGTATATATACTTCTCCATGCATGCTACGATGAAATAATGGTGTAGTTTAAAGACAACAAACAGGTTGATGTCCATGTCAGGAATGGACTGGGGAAGGGGCACCAAAATTATATAACAAGTTTGGTGTCTTTAACAAATTTGACGCCCGATGTCAGTATGGGCATCTTGGTACCTTCAAATTTATGGAAACTGGATAATCTATGGCATTGATACAAAATGCAGAACTCTTCATCCATACTGGTATTTGTGCTTATCAACCGATTGACAACATTTATTAACGTTTTGATTACACTTTAACCCGGGTTACGCCGGGCAACCCTGCGTTAGTAATAAAAGTGAACATAATCCTTTATTTTTCTCTATAAAATTTTGGGGGAAATGGGTTGACGAAGCCTTAAACCGTATTAATAAAATATCTGTTGTCCAACACCTACATGTATGCTACATTGATAGTTTCAATAATTTTTCAATAAACGTGCTGCTACAGCGGAGCGACTGACCAATACCGAGCATACTGTCCACTGGCCAATCAAAAGTGACGAATTTATGACGCCACTTGGTCAATTTATCATTTGATGTTTGAGTGCCAGTTTCAACTTTATGTGTCTTTTTCGTCGGAAATAATCTCAGTTAAACACTCGTTTTTTAAAGTTATGTCTTATAACCGAACAGTCTGGGACATTATTTACCATACGGGCCACGCCCGTTATATAGTTTACATTCAAACTGTTCAGTTATAACTGAATAACCTTAATCGAATCAAGTAAATTCCTTACATGGTAAATGCAGATCATGCCACTTGAGAGAAGGATATAACTTCGTATAATATAGAAATGTCACGCAAGCACTTTTTTTATAACTATTAACTAACAACGACGCCGTGCAGTATATTTAAAGGTACGGTTGGCCTTGGCGGTGGGTATCCTGTGAAAATATTTCCATCCGTCAAAAACCGCCACAAACAGAAAGAACAACAAAATGTAGACAGACTTAGTCCGTATACAAATAAGGAATATCGCATAAACAGTATGTTATTGTCATATTTTTGACCATTGTTATGTAAACAAAAGCCTAAAAAGTTACTTTTCTGGTGTTTGTTTATATTATGATGGTAAACATAAAGAGCGTTCTTTGTGGGTGAATTCCTGATATGGAACGAATAAAGAGCGTTTATGCCATTTGTGTGTGATTAGCCAGCAGCATTGTGTTGTCTTCTGTAACACAATCAGGCTCTTGCTTAGGTAAAATAAAGTAAATCTTTATGATAACATGCTGTTTACGCGATGGTCATGGTATATATGAACGAAACTGTATGCGTTTTAATGTTTTTCTGTTTACGGTGATTGGAACAAATATGAATATTTTCGACAACTAAGGCCTCACGTGCCTTTAAACAGCTAAACATATTCTAGGTAGAATGGTATATGATACACTCATCCAATAATAAGATAACTATATGACCCATACATACTAATTATACATAAGGTGTCAGCCTGTTCATGTGAAAATAAGAACATATCGGGTTATTTTAATGAGCAAATAAGCTCACATTCAGAGTTTTTTGCTGCCCAAAGATTCTCAGTTGTCAACACTGTTGCCAATTTTATTATTTGTTTAGACACTTTTGATTTTCTTTGTTCCGACAAACATTTTGGTGCCTCTTTTGAATTGAGTGTCTCCAATACAATAACAAAAATGCCTACAAATCATATTTTCTTTAATGTGAAAGCTGAGTTATTAAAGGTACGGTTGGCCTTGGCGGTGGGTATCCTGTGAAAATATTTCCACCCATCAAAAACCGCCACAAACAGAAAGAACATCACAATGTAGACAGACTTTGTCCGTATACAAATAAGAAATATCGCATTAACAGTATGATATTGTCATTTTTTTGACCATTGTTATGTAAACATAAGCATAAAAAGTTACTTTTATGGTGTTTGTTTATATTATGATGGTAAACATAAAGAGCGTTATTTGTTGCTGAATTCCTGATATGGAACTAATAAAGAGCGTTTATATCATTTGTGTGTGATTAGCCAGTGACAATGTGCTGTCTTCTGTAACACAATCAGGCTCTTGCTTATGTAAAATATAGTAAGTCTTTATGATAGCATGCTGTTTACGCGATGGCCATGGTATATATGAACGAAACTGTATGCGTTTTAATGTTTTTCTGTTTACGGTGTTTGGAACAAATATGAATTTTTCGACAATTAAGGCCAACTGTGCCTTTAAGGGCACATATTTATGACAAGTTATCTCACACCCACTATCACACCACAGTTTCCTAAAGAGTTAGACTTCTAGGATGCCCTTTGTTTGACTAATGTTTTTTCAAAGTGGAGTCAATAATCTCTCTGTGTTCTACTCGAGTAAAAATTAGAAACCAATTTACTCTAGCGATACAATACGTCGATGTGACATAAGCCGCGAACCCATTAAACGCTTTCAATTAGAAATGTTGCGACTGTATAGCAATATGTGTTTTGTTTCCGATAAATTGGCTTCAATTTTTATTATATGCCCGACGGGGATCAATTGCCAAAGGCCAAAAAGGTAAGTGCCAGTGTTGTTGAGCCTGTTCTCCGAAAACCCGCAAATTATCTGCTTATAATCACATTTGTTTTATGTAGATAAACTGCGTATAATCGGCTCATTTTAAGTCGATAACGAACTGAACATGAGAGCGTTTTAGTCACATTATATCGACTCATAATAACTCAATTATAGGTTCCTTATGTGCGGACAATGACCCAAATAAGCCAAATCACGACTAAGCATGTGTACGCTCTTTAACATGTGTTTTCATTTTGGCCCGCGCCATAAAACGGAATAACGGACATTAGTCCATTATCGGCTTCTTTCATAATCATATAATCACATTATGAACATATTTCGCATTAAAGGTCGATTATGTGCGTATTTACGTGAGGATGTGTTGCAGTCGTGTTGCAAATCGGATTTCAGTTGTTGCAAATTCACTTTTGTTTAACAATTTGCTAAATTGACAACCGGCAGCGGCAAACCAGCTCATATTGCGTATTTCCTCGTGCACACATGTTAGTATTGTGCTTATCACGATGTCGCATTTTGCGCAGTTGTCTGTTTTATGGGGTGTGTTGTGGGTTGGTGGAGGGTGGGGGAAACGACATATTTGTGAATATATTATGTTTTGATTTACACTTATCAATAAAATGTTATGGTATATTGTTTACACACCGCCGTCGTTTTTTTAAAATGTTATTATGTCTGTATTCAAGATAGTGAAGCATGTTTACCGTTTGTATACAAACATTCTAGAAGTTCTTGGTATCTATATAGCCAATAAGGAAAAATTAATTACAATCTATTATTTGGCGTTCTCTTTAATAACGGTTTAGATTCTATATTGTAATGAAGCTGTTGATGTTTGAGCATTCGCTGGATCGATCCAGAGCAATTTGTATTGAACATGTTTTTCGGTTACTTCCATTTATGAACAACGCTTCACTAGGAATTAATGGTCGAATTATGAGGGTTTGAATCAGCTGCGATTTTTTTATTTGAAATGTCACCCATAAAACGGTGCCCATCCAAGCACATTGACAACCAACTCTCACACCATTAGATGCGTCTTACTTTTTGAAGATTTTAGTTTACAACAACACGAATATATAACTACAGTCTTACCTTTGTGTCTTCGATATCTACCATGAACCACTCCTTTGGCGGTTGTGCAACTCCAGATTCATCTGGCTGCAGGAGAACGCACATCTTTGTTTTAACATTGTATCCGATCTTGGTACAGTCCGCGTGTCTCTTGCACATTGTCTCACATTTCTTGACATTTGAAAGGTTTGTTTCAGTCAGAAAGCCATCTGCTTGCGATTCGAATGGATGGGCAAAAACACCGACACCATTGAACAGCAATCCACACAATATTCCGAATTTCAACTGATCCCATAACCAACACCATTTAAGTCCTTTAATGTCTCTCTCTTTTTGAGGCCTTCGTTCCTTTATCTGTGTCGTTTCACATGGATCACACATAAAGAAGTCTTCCATTTTCTCTGGGTCACATGGATCAAAAGTCAAACAAATGGCATACTTCACATTGCGTGTGGAATGTTCTTCGTTCTGCGATACGAATAACTTACCCAACTGATGTGGGTGAGGAGCGGCTAAGCGGAGAAAGTCCAAAGGTGATTCTACGTGTGAGACCAATAACCTATGTGGGCGTTCCTATTGGGAAGATGAGTTCCTTATATGGTGTTACGATATATTTCACACAATGAGGGACAAACCGGGGATTGACGCAAATGGTATAGCATTGACTTGTGTTTAATAATTAAACGTCATTTCACTTATACCCTGACCTTGAACACTCCCAACAGTCTCTCGGGTAAACTCGAGCTTGTGTTCTGCGAGAAACCGACATCATCTGAGTGTGCGTCTACAACGTGTCACAATACATAACACGGACACTAGAAATGTCGATCAATTTAAATGTTATACGGATACGTTCATTTGGACTAATATGATCATACGCAAGCGTAATTAACGAACCAAAGCTAAAACAATCACATAGGGGTTTCTGCATGTTGCGTTTAAAACAATTCTTGTCAAAATCACTTTATAGATTCCCACCGAATAAGATTCACATGTATAAGACTTATGTTTGGTGGTGTAATTAAAAATAATTATATATGTTGTCGAGAGTGCATGGAACTGAAACTAACCATTATATTACTTGGCGTGCTGGGGGAGCTCTCCGCTTCAGATACGCAGGATGTTCATATCGGTCATGACATGTCATCATGTCGATAGTCGACAAACAACGTCATCGTGTAACTTTCACCATTGACTGAATTTGCATGGAACTGAATGTATCTTCTGCTTTGTTCATAAGTATGTGTTTTCATTCTATTCAAGAAAATAGGATATATATGGATTATCAAATGCATGTAAGTATGCAGACTTATGATAACAATCAAATCCATATTAAATATTATCTTATTTCCTTTCGCACGGTATAGTCTCTACATAACCATGCAGTATTTATCAACTGCTGTGCATCAGTTGGAAAATAAAGCTTTGAGATACACGTAGATCGTGTTGAGTTGTGGTTCTTTAGTTTATTTAAAAAAAAAAATTAAAACTTCCTAGGGCCCGATGATTTGATCCAGTAGAGTGCCTGAGTAGACCCGTTAGAAATTCATTATGGACCTACTTTCCCTGATAAATAAAAACAAATAAATGATTTTATGACGTTTATATACATAGGAGAATGTTGCACGTCGACTGATTTGGGTTGGCCTCTTGACAGCCGATTACGACATTAATGCTGTAAGCCCACCGATCTACTGTGCGACATTCGTGCTCCCCGAAATTCAAAACAACAGCGTCGTATTAGATAATAATTGGTGACGTCACAAAATCAGATGTAGTCTATCTACGACCCAAATCGTCCGGCTTTGGTTCGTTAATACAACGAGACCCTTATTCTGGTCACCATCTTTTGCTTACGTTTATCATATTCCGATATCGCTGTTCTTGCTTGCTGTTAGACTTAACATAATATGAAACATATTTTCCGAGATCATAGGGGGATCTACAGAAAAAATCCAGACACAGGGCCGGGGTGGGCGGGCACTTCGATGTTGGAATTTTTTTTATAGGATGTTACTTTAGGTACATCATACATAAGCAATCAAACAAACACTGACATACTGCCCAGTCATTTAGGATGCCACATGGAGTGCATTTGCCGACAAACTGAACACTATATGTGCACAATCATTCACCATTATAAATGAGGTAACTGTAACAGGCCTAAGATTATATCTTTATATATTCACTCAGAAGTAATTCAATGTTGGCAACAGGATTGGAAGCAGATATCTACGGGAACTATTTTTAGACATTCGCTTCCAACCATACTACTGCAATTCCAATGCTAATATGGGTTGTATTAATATGACGGAATATGCTAAATAGTAATTTCTAGAAAGAACCAGGTTGATATAATTTGTTTTCATATTATTCTGATTTATTTACTAATTTTAAGGGTGGGTCCCAAAAAGTTGGGTTGAAAAAAAAATGCACAGAGGATGGCGGTGGGTGGTGAGGTAGCGGGAATACTTTTGTAATACCCTGTGTCTGCAAATTTTGTCACTCCCCTCCAGAAGTCATATCTGTTTTCCGGACTTGAGACAAACGCTATTGATCCATAGCATACTTAATATAATCTGAAACAGAATCCAGTCCTGAATTCATTTTCATTATAATTACCATGTCGTTTGCATCGTTCATAGAACACACGAGTGTATTTGGCACTAGTCCATGGCTAAAATTAATTAATTGTTGCATGTATTTTATTGAGTATAACAGATTATCCCATAATTGACCGGATTCAGTTTAGTGTACCCATACAAGCAATACACGATTTCAGTAAGTTGTTTTACTGCATTTGAAGTCCGTGTAAATGGGTTACGATTTGGTGAGGTAATGCACGATTTGATTAGGTTGTTTTGCTGCATATGAAGTACGTAAAACGGGTTCCGAGTTGTTTAAGTAAAACACGATTTGAATGAGTTGTCTTGCTGTATATAAAGTCCGTGTAAAGGTATCTCGCGTATTTATCGACCATGTCACACTGCACATTTTTCGGAGCCCAAATGGGTATCTCCATTCATGAATGCGCATCGACTAAAATCAACAACATATCACACTGTACACTCTCTCAAATCAACGAGGACAATATAAATATCAATCAATTTAAATATTCTATGCATACTTTAATTTGAACTAATATAACTCAGTGTTAGGATCATACATGTACGTCATAAACGTAATGTTTAAAGTGATGTGAAACACACCGATATGGCGATCAAATAGAAATGGAGAAACATCTTGTTAAAAGTAGTAATGTTTACAAATAGTATATCCAAATTGACAATACACACGGTCATTCTTATATGTGAATTAAATGCAGTGACTCTCGATGGCGAACTCGTTTTCGTTAGTCTATCGTCGATAGATGCGTCCCGAATCGAGTAGTAAATATTTACAATTGAGCTTAGTTCTGACGATGTTTTCTATGGAGTGGTACGGTCGATTTGCTTCAATTTTTCGGCGATGTTAGTAGAATGTTACATTCCTCCAGTTTTAATAGTGCCTGAATTATAACTTATCAGTTTCATGCACCCGAACAAGTGCATAATATGTCTTTAAACCGTTGTTGGAGACGTTTGTGTAGCTGCCATCGGAAACTCATGTAGTGGGTGAATTGACTGATTGATTGTGGTTTAACGTCGTTTTAGCAACAAAGCCATATCACTACGAGAAGAAACAGATTATCAAAATCGAGTGAAGCAACTGTGATAAGAAATGACAGTGAATTAGACTAAGACGTAACAAAATATATACAAATAAAAAAACACCAAAATCAGAGCGGGAGTGCTCGATTGGGGTCAGAACCATTAAGAAACTGACCGTTGTGCTAACACATATAAACAGAATAACAAAAAGGAACAGCAATGCTGCTGTGAGAACAGTCAATATATAAAACCCGCATGAAATGTAATCAACGAATATAAATAATTTAATTGAAATAAGACCGGTCCACACTGAAATATTCGAAGTAGTCGTCAAAGTCGAACTTTTAAATAACTCATAAGATATTTATAATATCTGATGAATCTGGTGTGAGCCTGAATTAATTCGTCAAGATGACGTTCAGGTGGCAGGCTCTGCAGGTGACATGCAGTGGGTGAGTTAGATATTGCAAGGATGCAGAAGTTATTGTACGAGTGAAAGGGGTTATGTGCATTTACAAACAACTGTTACATGGTTGAGGTGTGTTTGATGTTCAAAATCAAGGCACAACCGATACCTATTTTCATTGTAAATTGCAGTTACGTATGAGTTTTAATGATTGCTTGTCTTTGAATTTGCATTGTCCACAGCGCATGTCCTATGTTATCCCGTCTGACAAACGCGTATATATGATTTAAACAAATTTGAAATCAATGCCGATTTGGGTTAGATATTTGGTTGGTGACGTAGGCTCCTGGTAATGTGAATCCTGTCCTAGTCGCTTGACTGTGTTTATGTTTGCTCAGATTTCACGGTTGCCGGCTTCGATGACTTTTGAAAGAGTTGAAACTTGAACCATTTATACAAAACATGTCGCTGTTAGTAGGATCGATAGAACAATAGCAATACCGTTTTCCAAGATATAATATTTATAATACTCAATAACAAACCTTACTGATGTCATAACAGTTTACCATGTAGTCTTTATCAATGGAACATATGACCTAGAACAAATAGGTACCAGAGGCGGATTTCTTAATGACCGTTACCCATTGTGATTGGTATTTCCATTTTTTCACACATCATGGATAAATAAATAGGTGCACCATACTTGCAGCTTATAATTCAAATAGAGGACAAATGATGGCCTCGCGTATGTGCACGTATTCAACGATCTAGTCAAACTTGTCCTACACATCGGTTACTAATAAAATGATGACGGACAATTCTAGTCGGCGGACTCAGCGGGAACATTTGTATGCGCTATAACATCGAAGCAGAAATCAATTATCGCCGCATTAACACTAATTGTTAAAGTATCATTGAAATAATAACATTTTGCCCAAAAAACATTTATGAACATGTTGTTAATTCGATTTAAGTACACATGCACGCCTAGTGTAAGAATGCCAACGAAGATGTCCAATGCCGCCTATCGATGTCTTATAAATTGTGATATAATATTCATGTGTAGGCCCTGAGTTAGAACATGTCCACCGCCCCACAAATAAACTATAATTTAAGCATACGTCAAAGTGGGCACATACCGCTACATCGATGTACCGTCATTGTGTTAAATATATGGATGCATTAATCCGGTAACTTGTTGCTTGTGTCATATGTCGATCGGGGTTGTTTCAGTGGGAGTTTCATCTCGGGATGGATTATGTATCGGGGATGGAGAGTGTGTGGAATGTTCACGGGGTGGAGAGGTATTCAGTTACGGTTCATTTTTGAATTAGTTTGCAGATTCCGCGCATCAACTTTCTTTCGGATTATTGAAATATTTGCGATAATTTCCAGTTGCTGGGCTGAATGCAGTAGTATTTTGCTGTGTGTTTTCGCATTAAATCTATCAAGGCGTCGCGTTTAAGAAGGGCGGATAATTCACCACATGAAGCGCCGTTGTTGCACAATTTGCAAATGTATTCATAGTCCGGTAATTCTATCCAGTCTACTGTTTCTATAAGCGATGATTTAGAGTACGAATATAAAATAACAAATAACATAATAATAGAATCGTTCATATGCAATTTCGACAAGTATACCCCTTCTCGGTAGATTGCGTTGATGTATCGATAGGTAATATTGAAGCAATAACGATATCGTATTCTTATATATTTGTGTTTTGATGGAACAGGGTGGATTTGCGATATTTGTATTATAATAATACCAGCGATCACCATTTCCATGGCAATACAGTGGATAATCGTTCCGCTTTATTCTGTTTACGTGAACCAGTCAATAATGTTGTTATTTGTCGTTCCTAGCTACATGCGGATGGGAGTAATCACCAATAAATAAATCACAACAGCACCATCTTATTACAAAATAAAAATTTGTTTCGCTTGCAGTCCGATTCAACCGAACCTTATATTAGCCGACATCAACAATTTTATAAAACAAGTTTAGTATAAACTATTCATTGTATGGTTTCCCCATAGGTGTGAACAATGTCCGCCTACTTGTTATAACATGACACTGACAAAATTCAGATTGTGGATTTTAATCTACTGCAATAACAAATTATGTCCAAACTGGTGAACATATAGACTGTCTTGAGTTTTAATTATTTCCCTGTCTGGAACAACTAATGTCACGACGCATTCCTCGGTGCATGTGGGCAATATCAAACTCAATTAAATTTAATTATAATTATATACACGAACTAGATCAATTCTAGAAACATTAATGTTGTTCCTTATTCTCTATTCCTTATTTCTTATTAGTCATATATCAGAAAATGACCGGAATGACCCCAAATGCGTTCATAGCTACCTCGGCCAAACATTTTGGGCCGAAAATATTTTGGGTCGATCTTGAAAAAGGGGCTCGAAAAGGGATTTGATTGACGAAATGTGGTCCGAGCGCTGCTCGGGCCAAACTATGTCAGAACATGACTAGAATGGCACCAAATTCGCCCATAGCCACCTCGGACAATTATTTTGGGCCGAAACTGGGTTGGATCGAGCTTGAAAAAGTTGGTCGAAAAGAAGTCCGAACACTGCTCGGGACGAAAAACATTGGGGTTTGGGGCAACGACTTTATGAACGTACTCAGTGATGTGGGACTAAACATATTTGGTCGAAAAATGTGTCGAAAATAAGGAAAGTCGGGAAATTGACGGAAAATGATCGAGACAACTCCAGAACCGTTCATAGTCACCTCGGCCGAACATCTTTGACGAAAATAAATTGGGTCGAGTTTGAAAAAGTTCGTCCAAAAGTGGTCCGAACGCTGCTCGGGTCGGAAAACATTGGGAACTGATGAACATGACAACGATAACGTGATACTCAGTGATGTGGACGAAAAGGTGTTCTGGCTGAAACTGAAAAAAACTGAAGCTCATACCCTGAACGTAACCCAAAACCTAACCATAACCAAACTCTAAACCTAACGAAACCCTAACCAAACCAAGCTAAACCCTTACCCTAACCGATCAGAAGCCTAACCCTAAACTAAACGGAATCATAACCAAACCCTAACCACCACCCTCACCAAACCATAACCAAAGACTAGCCCTAACATAACCCTAAACAAACCATAACCCCAACCACATCCTAATCCTTACCAAACCCTAAACAAACACTAATCCTAACTCTAACATAGCCTTAACCCTAGCCATAACCAAACCCTAACCATAACCAAACGCTAAACCTAATCCTAATCCAAACCCTAATCATAAAAATAAACCTAACAGTAACCAAACACCAACCCTATCCAATTCATAACCCTAACCATAATCCTAACTCTGACCATAAGGCTAAGTATAAACCCTAACTCTAACCAAATCCTAACCCTAATCCCAAACAAACATTAACCCTAACACTGACCCTAACATAATCCTAACCTCTTAGCCATAACCCTAACCATAAACCTAAACCAAACCCTAAACATAACCAAACCTTAACCCTAACCCTAACCAAATCCTAACCCTAATCCCAAACAAACATTAACCCTAAACCTAACTTAACCATAACCATAACCAAACCATAACCAAACCCTAACCCCAACCATGCAACATATCTATCGATACCCTAACTCAAACCAAACCCTAACCAACAAAACTTAACCCTAAGCAAACCTTAAACTAACTCTAGGCAAACATTAACAATAACAATAACCCCAACCATACCCTAACCTAATCCTGTCCCTAGTCATGACCTCAACCAACAAAACAAAACCCTAACCCTCACCAAACCCTAACCATAACCAATCCATAATCCAAACAAAACCAGAGCCCTGACCAAACCCTAACCCCAAACATACCCAAACCTAACCATAGCCAAACCATAGCTCTAACACTAATTCTAACCAAACCCTAACCATAACCAAACTATATCTATCACCCTAACCTTAACCCCAACCATAACAAAACACTAACCAAACCAAACGCTAACACTAACCCAAACCATAATCCTAACCGTAACCCAAACAATAACCAAACACTAACCCTAACTCTAAATCTAATAAAAAATAACCCCAACCATAACCCTAATAGACAGGTGCAGCTCAAAAATTATGGAACGTTTTTTTTGGTCAAACTTTTCTATAGTGGTTATCATACTGGAGGTTATACTAAACAAGAAAACTAAGATGCATGCATCAGGTCGGCCGTGAACTATCTACCATCGAATTGTTTGTAGCTATCGATTATACATTTTGGAACACCTGTCTGTATGTATGTGTGTATGCATAAATGCATGTGTGTATGTGTTATAGACTCTAACACTGCTCGACTGATCCGACTCGGATTTGGTTTTTAACGTGTCAACTTGACCTCGCTCATAGGCATGTTTCTGGACCTTGACCGATCCGACTAAAAATTTGTGTGTATGACTACTTCGATCCCGGGAGCAATATGGACGGGTCCAATTTCACGTGGGACCATGTTCTCGAACGTGCTGATATAGGCATGTTTCTGGACCAATTGAACAATAGTTTGGCCAGACGCTGTATATACTGGGTACTGTCCAGATGGAGGCGATCACCAAAAAAAATTCCCTAAATAGCCCGAACGAAGTCGAGTACATCAGCTAGTTTAATATATATTTTGGACATTTGTCTGTCTGTTTGTCTGTTAGCTATGGCCGGGAAAACTGCCGGACAGATTTGACGAAATTTGATACCTAGGGGAAATTATTTCCAGGGAGTATTTTGGACGGGTCAAATCTTGATCCCGACCTGACTTTGACATTCAAAAAGATCAATTCAAGGTCAAATCTGGTAAAACGGAAGTATTTCAACGAAATATAATACCAACTGTTACTTTTGTCCCAGGAGTGTTTCGGGTGGGTCAAATCATGACCCTGACCTGATCTTGACATTCAAAATTGTCAATTCAAGGTCAAATCGGGTAAAGCCGGGCGGATTTCGACGGGTACTTTTGTCGTGACTTTCCGGGGAGTGTTTTGGACGGGTCAAATCGTGACCCGACATGACGTTCACCTTTAAAATGGTCAATTCAAGGTTAAATCGCGCAATTCTCCGAAAATTAGAGGGGAACATCCCTGACGAAGTAGGGTCCACCAGCTACTATTATATATTTCTAGATTTAGTTACAAACTAAATACCTGTATATTGTACAAAGAAATGTTTGACAAATATATCTGTATCAATATTACCATACGGGTCATTAAAATAGATACGACGAAACAAATTTTGAAGGGTGCATGTATCAGGTAAATTTTTATATTTCAAATGATGACAGGAATGCGGAAAGTTGAAGTACCTACGTAATACTGGCTATCCGAATGAAGAGATATACATGTATATAAAAACCAAAATAGAAGATGACTGCTGGCGACAATGTTTTCCAAAAAAATTCAAAGCATTCGATAGCTCCCATCTAGTTGTCAGCCCGAAGATCAATATAAAGTGTGGTGACTATCACATGAGGGATATGTCTGTACAGTTGCTAAACAATTCAGTCATGCAAAAGAGGATCAAACAGTAAGATACCAAATTGCTGCCTGTGGTAATGTTTTTTAACGAAATTCGGGAAAATTAGATTACTCTCACCCTGGTTATCCAGAAGATCATTGTGGAATCTGGTGACGATCGGACAAGGGGTGTCGTCTGTAGGATCAACCAAATTATTTAGCCATAAAAATAGTAAAATTCAAGATCACCGCTGGCAGTGATGTCTTCACAAGGACAGCTTGAGAACAAAACATGGCCCACATCTAGCGGTGACCCAAACTATCCACATGAGAAAAAGTTCTCCAATAAAATCTGGCTGCAGGGTGCGTCAATTGATTCAAATTCGAAATTTAGCAGGGTGTACTGCTTGTGGCCATGTTTTCCCCGCAAATTTGATAGACTGATGGACAAAACCACTGAATCCGTTGAATCAATATACATGTATACATGGATTAATTTATATGCATTGTTATACACAGTACTGGTATATAAAGGTACTGAAAATAATAATATTACTAGTATACACAAAATAAACCACATATCATGGCTATGGGTTCTAATATCCTAATATGACAGCTGAGAACTTGGTGTGAATTGAAGAGTGGTGGTGTCTCAAGCATATCTAACCCTCCACGTTAGAAACATGCCATTAAATGTCATAAGTATAATCTAGCTTGAGGACAGAAGTTATCCATAAAACCCCCCTTAATTCAACCAGGTCCTCGCGCGATGTATGGTCGATCACATGATGATCTAGGGGGGATTATAATTGTTGTATAAAAACAGCACTGCATGTAAATATAAAATAAAATAGTGCTACATCTTATTACAGATTATTGCCATATATAATCAGTGACTATACAGACAGTCTGACAAAATAAAGTTTCAGTGACACTCTATCCGAAGAGGGGAATAATTCCATCTGTTACAGTTTCATGGAGCAATTATGAATCTGGAAAGGTGAAATTTCTAAGTAATACTAGATATCGACATGACGCGATAACATATAACGTAAATGCAATATGGCCGCTGGCGACCATTTTTTCCTATAAAATTAAAAAAATATTTGATAGCTCTCATCTGATAGATCAATATCAAGATAAATATGAAGTTTGGTGATGATCGGATGAGTGAAGTGGACTGTGCTAAACGGTTTAATAATGCTTAAAAAGATTCTTACCTTAATATTTTTATGTTCACTTTATAAACTTCACTGAGTCATCTTTGTCATGTATTGAGTTTGATATCTTTTGTTACCAGTTTATAAATCATGTATGTCTCATGTTTGTTATTTTAATTTATGTATTTATTATCATTAAATAAAGTTGCATTCCTTAAAAAGATTCTTACCTCAATGTTTTTATGTTCACTTTATAAACTCCACTGAGTCATCTTTGAATTTTTTATCTTTTGTTAACAGTTTATAAATTATGTATGTCTCGTGTTCGTTATTATATTATATACACTTTATAGTGTGTTTCAGAACGAAAAAAAAATGAATAAAATCAACAAATTTGTAAATTTAAAAACAATTCAAACGTTGTTGTATTCCATGTCCCAGCCCGGACATATACACCAAATTTCAATAATATTCATTGAGAAACAACGGACCAAACGCCATATAACACCCCGTATACATCTTTTATTCCGAGTTGGCCTTTTATTCCGAGTTGGCACGCGTCGAATGTGGCGAGTTAGCCCTGGGGCGAGTACGCCGATTCCGGCACCTTTTCTATTTGCAGCAGGTATACGTTTACGCTGGTTTACGCGTTATTTAATTTACAAAGTTCCCCAATTGGTATCGTATATAGAGCGACCTTATTTGACAGAGAATGCCTCTGTTATTGATTATAAAGTTGCTATACATTAAAAACGACAAATTCACATGCTCGTTCAAGCGCAGTAGTCTATTTTCCCCATGTTAAAGGACATCCACAAATACTAAATAACGCTAACCTACTGCCGAATGTTTTACACGACAACTGTTAACATATTTGGGCTGAATTCATCTGACGCGGTATTATTCCTCAAAATAAACAACAAAACCATCGTTACTTGGAAATGTAGTTTGGGCTAACATTTACATAAATCCTCCACATCATTATTCCGACACACACGTCAGGTGAAAAGCAGCCATGAAGTAAACGGCCAAATTGGCCGAAATAAAATAAGACTCGGGGCCACCTGGGAAATCACCTGGAATACGAGTTATGAATCGATGACGATTATTTTATGTTTTACTACGGCGCACCATACTTTAGCAAAGGGGAGTAACCCAATAACGTTATCAACGTGATTGCGGTTCGTCTGATCGACTTTTCTAAAATTGAGTGTACGCTAAAAACAAAGTGATGTGGTTAGTTTCCTGTCAAGTGTAATATTGTGTCTGGGATTATCTTACACAACAGCTCAATGTGTAACGAAATGAAATGGTAACATACCACAGAGTTATAGATATAGTTCATGACTGCAGAAACTTTTACCGACTCACGACAACAACAGTAGGCCTACTGTCAAATATTCAAAGTCATTCAGCGCTGTCAAAAAGATCGCTTCGATCACAATAAAATAATTAAATTAGAGCCCTTGCATAGAAGATATAGTAAGTTAAATCCAACGAAGAAACGTGTTTATATTCCCCAAGTAGACAAATATGTCATAGACTGTTTTATACGGCAATAAATATAAATCAATCGCACAAAAACTAATTCTGAAATCGAAGTAAGGGGACGTCACGCTTTTTCTCTCAACAAATCTACGGAAGGCCATTTCGTTCTAAATGCTAACTAATACTACGTTCTATGTAATGTGTGATGCTTCGTTGTTCTGCTCTCGTGTAACTGTATTTATGGTCTTCATTTGTTTATGTTATATGTTTATGTTTTATTTACGCAGAACTGGTTGCTGTCATTAGTTTTCGGACATATAGGGGTCCATAATTATTTCACATTGACCCAACTACATCGATACCGATTGCATTAATCATCATGTTTGTGTTATTTTTCATTTTAAATGCGATTAATTCGAGGCAGGTTTGTTTTTAATTTCTAGAAACAGGAGGCAAACTAAATAAAAAGGTGGTATTGACTGCTCGATGCTATGGTATAGTTCATCAATATTATTCTAGCATTGGTCGTCACGGAATCACATAAAAATGACAAGGGGTAATTAGGGTAAATAAACCTCCCGATTAGTAACAACTCGGTAGTATTCTTGAGATATAGCACGCTTTTTTCCGTGACGGAAACACACCGTAAGGCTACCAAAAATTCCGAAAAAAAGTAGTAACAGTAACCAGTTCAGCGATAGTTAAAGGCACGGGCGGCGTTCGTTGCAGAAATATTCATATTTGTTCAAATCGCCACCAACAGATGGAATGTTAAAATATATACAGTTTTGTTCATATGCCAAGCATAATAAGCGCGTAAATGGTATATTGTCGTCAAGGCGTACGATGGTGTACAGTGGAATTATATTGGTTAATCACACACTAAGTGATATAAACGCTCTTTATTATTTCCATATCAGGAAAAAGTAACAAACAACGCTCTTTATGTTTACCATATCCGGATCTAAACAAAAGCCAGGTCATGTAAAGTTATTTGCGTTTGTTTACATAACAAAGGAAATACATTTGACAATAACATAATGTTTATGCCATATGTCTGATTAGTATAAGAACAAAGTATGTCTATATTTTACTATTATTTCTGTTTATGGCGGTTTTTGACGGAGCTGATTAACCCATTACTCGCTGGTAATAAAACGCTGACATCATAAATACGTGATATATAATGTCGCCATTAATACGAATGGTACAATGACTGCTGCGTCCATAATCCAAACGACAAAGAGAGGATTAACAGTTACTGTAAAAACAAATTAATAATTACGTTGTTACAAATTACTTACAACTGACTCAATGAAAAATTTACAGAACATCACTTTTTTCTGACTCACATTTTAACCATCGATTAGATATTTGATGAAAGTTTGATTATGACAGAAAGGTGTATTGTCTGTAATTCGGTACACGTAACAAATAACCCACGTTCGATGATGTTTTGTGACTAGATAGTTCACATCCCATAACTAAAAACCCACCGGCCAAAAGTGTTGCCAAATTAAAATATTTTTTGCCATTGGCAAATTTGGCAAGCGGCAGCGCGAACCCTGCTTTAAAGTGACGTGAGACACTATGAAAATATTGAGAATAATCGTGCTTCCAAATTGTTATTTGTTATGAATATTAATCCAAATTGATGATATACACCGTCATTCTGATTTATTAATTAAATGCAATGACTCGGCGGCAAAATCAATTGTCTTGGCCGATAGTTGCGTCCCGAATCGAGATGTAAATATTTACAGTTGGGCGTAATTCAGATTATGTTTTCTATGGAGTGGTATATTTCTTTGAAATTTTCGGCGATGTTAGTAGAATGCTATATTCACCATGTTGGCAAGGCACCTGAGTATTAACTTCTAAAATTCACGCACCGAAAAAGTCCATGATGTGTCTTTAACTGCATGTTCAAGATGATAACAAGTTTTTATTCTTGTTCGATGTATCAACTGTTCTTTTTCTCAGTTTAATCGGGCACATTGTTTGTTTCCCCTAGTTATGGTACGTTTGTCTTTCTCGTTCATTCATTTTGTATTTCTTATATTTTCTGACTTAGTCTTGTTATGTTGTCATTGCTTTCGTATTTAGATCTGATGTTCGAAGTTCGTCGTTGACATTATTATCATTACGTTGATGAGTTGTAATGTTTATGATTGCGCTTTGTTTCATGCACACAGTTCGCTCTTTGTTGTTATTGTTTAGTGTTCCACTTCAAGTTTTCTTCAAGTTCCGTTACAAGTTCCAAACTCATCTATTGATGAACCCACTGGCACACAACCCTTTGTGTCTTTCAGTGCAGACAAGCGGCCATTCCTATCTGTCCGAGTTGCTGGCGGCGATAGGTGCATTCTATGTGATGAGGCATTCAGTAATTCAAAAGAAAGGGACAATTCTATTTTGCTACCTGATAAACTTGAATCGATACAATTGCTTTGTGTCAGATGGGCTGCGTTGAGTGACATTCTCTGTCAAGATGCACCGTACATCAGCTTCAAGAAAGTGAGCACAAGATTCCATTCTAAAGAAGAACATGATGTCTATGCCCACCAGTCCTGTCGAATATCGTTCAGAAATAGACTAAAAAGGAAGGAAGCCCAGCAGTTAAAGCTTGTGCAGAATTGCCAACCGAGACGCCCGCTTCAGATATAACTGCTGATAGGGACACACCGTCCAAAGCCAAGAGAGATCCATCCAGAGAAAAGATTTGTTTGCAACCAACACACCTGTCACGATGAAAGACCTTTCAACGACGGTGGTCTCGCGCGATGTTCCGAGCAGGGGTCTGCAGAAAAAATCACAGAACGAATGTCCGATATAATTAAAAACGGGAGCGATATACTGCACGATGCTGCCAAACGTCTTGATATAAGTCTGAAACATTGTCTGATAAATTTGGTGAGCTCATTGATTTCTACAAAATTGGAAGAAATCTTGTTGTTTACTCGAGTGACGTGATCCCATTAGAATATTCTGCAGCGATGTTAAGAGGGCGCGGTATGCGTGAGGATGATCTCGTGAAATCATTCGCCAAACTGGTCCGACGAAAAGTATCATGTCGCGATTCTCAGAAATGGCCACCAACGCCTGCTGAATTCTTGGAAAGTTTGGAAAATCGTGGTCCACTTAGTTGCATTTTCAATGCAATTTCCTGGTCAGTTAATCCTAACCGAAAATTGCACACATCAGGTTATGTTCAAGCTCCCAGCAAAATTCAGGCCGAGAAACTGTCAGCTATAAGCCAGAGTTGGGAAATGATTATATCTGGTGAGCGACCTGCCGTCAACACTGCTCTAAGTTTGACGCTTCATCGGGTCTCCGGGAGTAAAGAATCCTCTATTCTGTTACACCGTAGTGGCATGGGTGTATCATATTGTGATATCAGACTACTTACTAACTCTTGGGCAAAATGTGTCAGTGTTCAATCGTCTATCGTTCCATCTGGGATTGTGAAAGGCGGTGGAATTCATGTGACATTCGATAATTCTGATGATCGGCAGCAAACTCTAACCGGGGCCCACACAACACATCACACAACAGGTACAATATTCCAGACGACGGGGGTGGGCGGGAATGTGACTGTTAAGAAAAACGAAAGTGATGACACACCAGGTGTAAGATGTGATATTCCACAGTAGAGTATAGACTATGGCTCGTATAAAATTCCAAAGAAACGAGCAGATCCTCCAGCGATACCTGAGTTCCTCGACTCAATGAAAGAATCCCAATTTATCAACGAATGCTTCAGACGTGACTTCGCTTGGGTGCTACTTAATTCAGAGGGTGATCGCTGTGTGTTATCAAATGGGAATACTGACATTGATACTCTAGACTCAGTAGGATCATGGACAAATTTCACGAAGAACACCACACCAAAAAACAACACTCCACGCTGCAAGATCGATTATTTGCCTGCCATACCAGTCAAATTCTATATGGACCGCATCCTACAGATTACTGAAGAGGTGGACCTTCGATTCGTATTGTACTACGACAACGAAGCAACTGACACAACGACGGAGAGGGGCTGCTAGCAGAAGAATTCACATAAGCAGTGGAAATCAACAGAAGCCAAGCGGGAGAGAATGAGATGGCTTCCTAAGCAACGGTGACAATAAGACGGAGCTTATATCTTACCTGCTTGAGCTGTTCAAATCCGAAGAAATTAAGAAATATCTCAAAACTCCCCTGGTTGTGACAAAGGAGAACGAGACATGGCGAATTACTTCAGATGACATACAACGTCAGGAAGATTGTAATCATCAAGAAGCCGATACTCAATTGGTGTTGATAGCTTCCAAGATGCCAGGTCATGTTGTGGTTCGAGCGGCGGGCACAGACGTTCTCGTTCTGTTGTGTCATGCATATGCACAGACAAAGCCTGCATACAAATGGATTATGAAGATTGACCATACGAGATGTATTGACATATCCGCGATCTGCGATCACTTGGGTGATGACGTGTGTGATATTCTGCCAGCATATCACAGTATCACCAGATGTGATACAACATCATTCCCGTATGGCGTAGGAAAAATAAAACCACTCAGGAAAATGCTCAAAAAAGATCAAACCAGCCTTCTGAAACAACATGGAACATCATTGTCTTCAGTGCTGAAAATTGAAGAAGCCAAGGTCTTCATGCAAACCGTTATGTACAGTGGGCGTTCTGGAGAAGATTTTGTCGCAACACGCGTTAGGATGTATGAAAAGCAGAAAACTAAATCAAGTGCAAGTTTGTGTCCAGATAAGTACAGTGCAGTCGAACACCTTAAGCGTAGCGATCTCCAGTGCTTCATATGGCGGCAGTGCTTATCCCAGAATATCATCTACCCATCTGTTGCAAACAGAGGATGGAAAGAGGAGGATGACCACATAATTCCTGTTTGGTTCATGAGCTCTCAGTTTCCACCAAGCCTCACACGCAGAGATTCAACTGGTCAAAACAACGTGGTAAAAGACGGATATGAAGCGGATGCCGATGAGACTGAACAGCCAACTATGCTACCGAAGAAAAGGCGAAAGAACTCGCGTGCTTCTCCGATTAAACTAAAACTGTCTTGTCCTGTTGAAGTTTCCACCAGTGCGTCTGACGAACTCGTCGCAAACTCATCATCTGGAGAATCTGCTTCTGCAACATGCAGTGTTGGTGATATGTCTGACGAATCATCCTTCAGTGACAGCATGAGTGACTGACACATTACAAATTCCTTGGGCAGACAATAATATGTACGTTTACATACCAATAGTCATATTGACGTATAGAACTACGCTTATTTTGAGATAAGTTAGAAATTACCAGATGAGAGCAAGGTCCAAAAGTCTTGAGTGGTAAAATTGTGCAACTTACTTGAGTGTGGTAATTTCTAACTAATTTCAACATACGTGTGCTTCTATTATTATTACACATCTCGCACATATTTCATATACATTATAATTGAAACCGGCTGATTCATAACAATTTAAAAAAATAGTAAATGTTTCGTATGCAATAACCAATAATCATAAAATAATAATACTTACAAATAATACCACACACATTGGAAATGTGCAATCATATATATGGTAATGGATATAAGTAATATAATAAGTGAATAACAACATAATACTGAGGATGATGAGGCTTGAGTATGACTGAATGAAAACTGAGTTGTATACATTCTGAGGAATATGGCAGACAAATGAATTTTAATGGCCATTTTGGATGGTTTATATACTTATGTGCCATGTGGTACTGTGGATCATTTGTTTATATGTAAGGACCCTATTATAATAACCCGCAAAGAAAATAATAGTTTTACATACCGTTCACTAAGCCTACAGTAATGCCCAAAGTAATTGACCACTTAACCACAGCAGAGAGCTTTCCGATGAATGGCAACAAGCCATATTTCCTACTAAATCCTGAAAAATTACCCATAATTCTGCTGTGGTGAAGTGGTCAATTACTTTGGGAATTACTGTACATTCTATTAATTCTGAGAAATTTTGGCGGCCATCTTGGAATTTGGCGGCCATCTTGGATAGTTAACCAGGTGGTACCGTCGCTCATTTTGTTCATTATGGACAGCGATTTAATAATTATCAAAGAAAACAATAGTTTGACGTCTTTGTGATGTATACGTACCGTTCACTTAGCCGACACAATTGATTCCGAGACATTTTGGCCTCCATCTTGGATTTCGGCGGCCATATTGGATTTTAATGGCCATCTTGGATGGTTACTCAGGTGGTACTTTGGATAATTTGTTTTATTTATGGACCCTATTATAATAACCAGCAAAGAAAACAATAGTTTGACGGCTTTGGTGTATACATACCGTTCACTAAGCCTACATGCTATTGATTTTGAGAACATTTGGCGGCCATCTTTGATTTTGGCGGCCATCTTGAAAAGTTAACCAGGTGGTACCATCGCTCATTTTGTTCATTATGGATAGTATAATTATAATCAAATAAAACAATAATTTGACGTATTTGGGATGTATACTTGTCATTCACTAAGTCTACACGCTATTGGTTCTGAGAAAGTTTGCCGTCCATCTTGGATTTTGGCGGCCATTTTGGATTTTTAGACGTCACCAAGGTGATCTCAATGTCCAATTTGTTAAGTATGGTCCCTAGTATGATAATCACCAAAGAAAACAATATTTTGAAGTCAGTGAGCTGTATACATACCTCTCAGTAGACCAACTTCCTATTTATTCTGATGCAATGGCGTCCATTTTGGATTTTGGCGGCCATCTTGGATTTCAGGCGATTTCTCAGGTGGCTCCAAGCTTCATTTTAATTAGTATGACCCTCAGTATAATAATCACGAAAGAAAAGTTTGACCAAAAAAAACGTTCCATAATTTTTTAGCTGTACCTGTCTATAACCATAACCATAACCCTAACAATAACCAAACCACAACTCTAACTAACGTTTTTGGCCGAGGTGGCTATGGATGATTCTGGAGTTATCCCGGAAACATTTTCGTTCCACACCACTAAGTACGTTCCAACAGTTATTTTCCCCAACCCTAACCACTCGGACCACTTTTCGACCCACTTGTTCAAACCTGACCCAACGTTTTCGCCCCAAAATGTTTGACTGAGATGCTAACTAAGAACGATTCTTGAGTTATCCCGTCAATTTCCCGACTATCCCTATTTCCAACCCATTTTTTTCAGTTTCGACACAAACAAATTTGGGCCCAATTTTTCGTCCCAGATCACATTACGTTCCAAATGTCATTCACCCCAAATCCCAATGTTTTTCGACCTGGGCGGCGTTTGCACCACTTTTCGACTCACTCTCTCAAGCTCGATCCAAATCGTTTTCGGCCCACTTGGGTCTTTACGAAAATGACCATCTAGTAAAAGCACGAACTATGGTTTATGTTTTAACTGGTTGGAATAAACATGAACTGTATTGAATAACAACTCGTTGTTCTGAAAAAAGTTTTTAATCTAGAAAATTCCAAACAAATGGCGAGAGAAATGAGAGAGAAAAATATAAGTTTAATTATATTGCAATACATATAATCAATGTCTTCACGTTTAGAGCACATACAACATATATTCTGTATCGCGGGTATGAGTAACACTTGTTGAAGCTGAATGTATAATGACTGCTAGTTTGTTATCAACATGATACCTTAGCAGTCCTTCCTCATTCCCTTCAGTAGATACAAATGCTTCGCGTGCGTAACATTCGCCACCTAACTGCCCAATGGCTATTAAGCAAATATTCAGTAACTCACGTTTTAGTATTTGGGAAATACTCATTTAGACTGGATCCGTCAGAACTATCTTGGACATATTATTGAACAATATAATTCCCTAGAAACGGATGTTATCGGTTTTTATATGTAGATTAGTACAATTTGACACAAAAATAATATCTTTGCCGATTTATACTTGACAGCATAGCTTGCGTTCAACGTCCATACTTTCATACGCGCTCCACCATTCCGTATTAACATCTATGGAACAAGGGAAATCAACTGTTTAACTTCAGTGTCAAGAAACGGATCCATGTTGAAAAAAAACATTGTGTGTCGTTTATTTTTGTACATTTTATATACGCATAAACTTGAACTGACTCCCAGTATCTCCAAATGGTTGTTAATGGTGCCCACACTATTCACAGATCGTCTCTCAGCACCAGGATTTATGTCAGTGAATCACACCGTAAAACGTTTAATCTAACCTAAATGTTATATGAATTATAAATCCCACGGAATACAACGGATGCCAACATTATTGTCCAAAAAAATGCACTATATTTTTCTTTCCCTGAATGGGTTTCATAATTATATTCCTATCGGGCAACCTAACAAAACATTAAATAACTTCGCATTCATGGTCAAATTTTGGGACACTGTACACTTTAGTCAATGCTGGTAAATCGTGTGGATCCAGTATACATTGTATTAATACAATCATGTCATGTTTTTATTGAAAGTCAAACGTTGAACAATTTTTCATATATTAAGCTAATATACATTTCTTCAATGGTAACTAATAACACAACAATCAAAGCAAAACACACAACATTTAATAACAAGTAGATTAAGGGGAAGATGCACGTGTTTCATAAATCCAGCCAAAATGGCAAAAGATTTTCAACAAAGACATTTTCTGGATATATCAGGCGAAAAATCGTGAATGTCATATCTCATATCACCAGCTTCGTTGTATATATAATCTGAACAATTATTAAAAGTCGATAAAAACAATGGAAGTTAATACATTTTAGAGGTTTAACATATAATTGGTTGACCCTTTTGGCACCATAACTGATAGAATAATTAATAATTTCACACAAAACTACACTCATCAAATAGCTTATTGTCTTGGTGCTATGAGAGGAGGCTTCATTTGTATCATAATGTTGAGTTAAAGTTTGAATTGCATAATAACATCTATTACTCCCATAAATTATAATGAAAAATAACACAACCACAAATATTCCAACCCAATTGAAACAAATGTCGATATGAAGTATGGTCCACTCAACCGAGAAGCAATAACCTGGAATTATTCAATGTCGTAAGAGATATATGGTCATGTTTAATATGGTTATGAACCCATGACTCAGAACTCATGTCATCTCTTGTCTTTGCTGATCAACAGGAATGACATCAACGTTCTCAAATAATGAACATTATTTATGGGTAGTTGCCTTTCTAAATTAAATGATCATTACATTTCACGAATCAAGTATAATTAGGTATCACAATCTTAAGATATGGCACCTCGGATATATGAATTTCAGTTTCAAAACAAATGTTTACCAAAGAAGTTCTTGGTACCGGAAAACAATGAAATCTTAATTATTGTTCATGCCCTAAAATTTAAGTAAAATAGGTTATAATTTCCAACGGGTCGATGGTTCTTAAATATTTGTTCACAATAATCGATTGTACCGAATGCCAGAAAGAAATTCCCCAGATTTTGAGAAACTCTATTTTGAAATACCAGGACATTTTGGCAATACATGCGTCTGACCCTTAAGTGGGTGAGGCAATATTAAACTGGGATTTATTGCTTGTGGCTGAAAACCCAGTAATGTCTTCACAGTGGATATGTCTGAATAATAATACAACTAACTCCGTGAGCAGTAAAACTATGTAGTTCCACCTGCAGCGATGCTATCGTAATTTGCCTGTATGAGGGTATCACCCCCCCCCCGCTAGTTTTAGTAAAGATGAATGTTCTATGAATGTTGCCGTTCATATTCTGCCAAAATATGGCTTTCTGATCCATAATGTTAGATTAACTGGCTAAAAACATATTTCATGTGCAAACAATACTAGTTTATGGTCTATCAGCTCAAAACATTTTGTTGAACCATCCAAATGTATGTTTCAAATCTATGTTGGCACTTGTTCATCGACTATATGTTTGTTTTAGTTATCATTTGTTCCATCTGGTTATGTTATATAATTATATTGGTTTCAACAACAATACATTTGAATTCAATTGCATAATATTATATAGTAATTGAAGTGAAAGCGGCTATGTACTATTTTGTCTGAACAATAATCAATACCAGGCGTCGATACAGACAATAACATAGAACAATCACATCAATATATCATATTAGACATCGTAAAAAATAAAACATAACTACATTGGAAACCTTTCACATCATGAACTACTAAAATATGAATTAGGAATAGGGTAGTATGTCACTAGAATTTGTATTCTTGAAAGTCGCGGTCGTCTTCCCATATCCATACTTACGAGTACTGTCGGATCTCCAACAATAAGAGAGCTGTCGAATAACTAATTATCTGCATGATATAACATACAAGAAAACTAAGATGCATGCATCAGGTCGGCCGTGAACTATCTACCATAGAATTGTTGTAGCTATCGATTATACATTTTGGAACACCTGTCTGTATGTATGTGTGTATGCATGAATGCATGTGTGTATGTGTTATAGACTCTAACACTGCTCGACTGATCCGACTCGGATTTGGTATTTAACGTGTCAACTTGACCTCGCTCATAGGCATGTTTCTGGACCTTGACCGATCCGACT
Source organism: Siphonodentalium dalli (assembly GCA_032622095.1). Taxonomy (NCBI): domain Eukaryota; kingdom Metazoa; phylum Mollusca; class Scaphopoda; order Gadilida; family Siphonodentaliidae; genus Siphonodentalium; species Siphonodentalium dalli. Next base: position 161,254,993 of record CP136068.1, on the reverse strand, counting down.
AAAAAATTGTGTGTAGGACTACTTCGATCCCGGGAGCAATATGGACGGGTCCAATTTCACGTGGAAAACCATGTTCTCGAACGTGCTGATGTAGGCATGTTTCTGGACTATTTGGACGGGTCAAATCTTGATCCCGACCTGACTTTGACATTCAAAAAGATCAATTCAAGGTCAAATCTGGTAAAACGGAAGTATTTCAGCGAAATATAATACCTACTGTTACTTTTGTCCTAGGAGTGTTTCGGGTGGGTCAAATTATGACCCTGACCTGATCTTGACATTAAAAATTGTCAATTCAAGGTCAAATCGGGTAAAGCCGGGCGGATTTCGACGGGTATTTTTGTCGTGACTTTTGTCCGGGGAGTGTTTTGGACGGGTCAAATCGTGACCCGACATGACGTTCACCTTTAAAATGGTCAATTCAAGGTTAAATCGCGCAATTCTCAGAAAATCAGAGGGGAACATCCCGGACGAAGTAGGGTCCACCAGCTACTATTATATATTTCTAGATTTAGTTACAAACTAAATACCTGTATATTGTACAAAGAAATGTTTGACAAATATATCTGTATCAATATTACCATACGGGTCATTAAAATAGATACTACGAAACAAATTTTGAAGGGTGCATGGTATCAGGTAAATTTTTATATTTCAAATGATGACAGGAATGCGGAAAGTTGAAGTACCTACGTAATACTGACTATCCGAATGAAGAGATATACATGTATATAAAAACCAAAATAGAAGATGACTGCTGGCGACAATGTTTTCCAAAAAAATTCAAAGCATTCGATAGCTCCCATCTAGTTGTGAGCCCGAAGATCAATATAAAGTGTGGTGATTATCAGATGAGGGATATGACTGTACAGTTGCTAAACAATTCAGTCACGCAAAAGAGGATCAAACAGTAAGATACCAAATTGCTGCCTGTGGTAATGTTTTTTAACGAAATTCGGGAAAATTATATTACTCTAACCCTGGTTATCCAGAAGATCATTGTGGAATATGGTGACGATCGGACAAGGGGTGTCGTCTGTAGGATCAACCAAATTATTTAGCCATAAAAATAGTAAAATTCCAGATCACCGCTGGCAGTGATGTCTTCACAAGGACAGCTTGAGAACAAAACATGGCTCACATCTAGCGGTGACCCAAACTATCCACGTGAGAAAAAGTTCTCCAATAAAAGCTGGCTGCAGGGTGCGCCAATTGATTCAAATTCGAAATTTAACAGGGTGTACTGCTTGTGGCCATGTTTTCCCCGCATATTTGATAGACTTATGGACGAAACCACTGAATCCGTTGAATCAATATACATGTATAAATGGATTAATTTATATGCATTGTTATACACAGTACTGGTATATAAAGGTACTGAAAATAACAATATTACTAGTATACACAAAATAAACCATATATCATGGCTATGGGTTCTAATATCCGAATATGACAGATGATAACTTGGTGTGAATTGAAGAGTTTTGGTGTCTCAAGCATATCTAACCCTCCACGTTAGAAACATGCCATTAAATGTCATAAGTATAATCTAGCTTGAGGACAGAAGTTATCCATAAAACCCCCCTTAATTCAACCAGGTCCTCGCGCGATGTATGGCCGATCACATGATGATATATAGGGGGGATTAGAATTGTTGTATAAAAACAGCACTGCATGTAAATATAAAATAAAATAGTGCTACATCTTATTACAGATTATTGCCATATATAATCAGTGACTATACAGACAGTCTGACAAAATAAAGTTTCAGTGACACTCTATCCGAAGAGGGGAATAATTCCATCTGTTACAGTCAATGGAGCAATTATGAATCTGGAAAGGTGAAATTTCTAACTAATACTAGATATCGACATGACGCGATAACATATAACATAAATGCAATATGGCCGCTGGCGACCATTTTTTCCTATAAAATTAAAAAAAATATTTGATAGCTCTCATCTGATAGATCAATATCAAGATAAATATGAAGTTTAGTGATGATCGGATGAGTGAAGTGGACTGTGCTAAACGGTTTAGTAATGCCTAAAAAGATTTTTACCGTAATATTTTTATGTTCACTTTATAAACTTCACTGAGTCATCTTTGTCATGTATTGAGTTTGATATCTTTTGTTAACAGTTTATAAATCATGTATGTCTCATGTTTGTTATTTTAATTTATGTGTTTATTATCATTAAATAAAGTTGCATTCCTTAAAAAGATTCTTACCTCAATGTTTTTATGTTCACTTTATAAACTCCACTGAGTCATCTTTGTCATGTATTGAATTTGATATCTTTTGTTAACAGTTTATAAATTATGTATGTCTCGTGTTCGTTATTATATTATATACACTTTATAGTGTGTTTCAGAACGAAAACAAAATGAATAAAATCAACAAATTTGTAAATTTAAAAACAATTCAAACGTTGTTGTATTCCATGTCCCAGCCCGGACATATACACCAAATTTCAATAATATTCATTGAGAAACAACGGACCAAACGCCATATAACACCCCGTATGCATCTTTTATTCCGAGTTGGCCTTTTATTCCGAGTTGGCACTCGCCGATTGGGGCGAGTTAGCCCTGAGGCGAGTACGCCGATTCCGACATCTTTTCTATTTGCAGCAGGTTAAGTTTACGCGTAATTTAATTCACAAAGTTCCCCAATTGGTATCGTAAATAGAGCGACCTTATTTGACAGAATATGCCTCTGTTATTGATTATAAAGTTGCTATACATTAAAAACGACAATTCACATGCTCGTTCAAGCGCAGTAGTCTATTTTCCCCATGTTAAAGGACATCCACAAATACTAAATAACGCTAACTTACTGCCGAATGTTTTACACGACAACTGTTAACATATTTGGGCTGAATTCATCTGACGCGGTATTATTCCTCAAAATAAACAACAAAACCATCGTTACTTGGAAATCTAGTTTGGGCTAACATTTACATAAATCCTCCACATCATTATTCCGACACACACGTCAGATGAAAAACTCACATGAAGTAACCGGCCAAATTGGCCGAAATAAAGTTATCATACAATGTTGTGTACATTATGTGTTTTTCTTGTACGAGTCCAGGTTGTGGTGAAAAGTCATATTTGACGAGACACGCAGTGTCGAGTCCAATATGACATTTCACCACAACCTGGACGAGTACATGAAAAACTCATACTGTACACAACATAGTATAATGACATTTTTATTATCCATCTGTATGTTTATTCAAATTTTAGGATTAAAACTTTTGTGATTATTTTTGGTATTTGTCGGCACATAATTGTCTATAAAAGCAGGGGGGCCGTGAAAAAATTTACACATACAGGGCCCAAAATTTCTTTACAGCCCTTTTGCTACCCACCCACCCTTTATGTGGAAACAATTTTTTTTGTTCCGTCTGATTTTTTTGGACCCACCCCCTAAAATAAGGAAAAAAATCATTTTAAATCTATTCAAGACCAAATCAAACAGAATCAATGGTAAGTTTTAAATTGGTCCGTTTCTGGCAGATTCAAGTGTTCAAACAATTGAACAACTATCAACGGTTATGATGTTGTTTTCGACATTGAAAAATACATTTTGAAATAAAAAGTGTTTTATTCTATCTACAGTATGCACAGATATTGTGAGGTAATATTTATAGTGCCAATAAGCCAACATTGTGTTTAATTTTTACATAAATAGTCCAGTTACTAATTAATGACTTCTTCACTGTTGTTCCCAAAAAGGTGCCACCAACCATCATATCAGAACACCTTATAGACATATCTGCAATGACAGTTATATAGTATATAATATTAAGTATCACTCTTTGGAGCCAAATAAACAGGCTGGCATGTTTATTTTTTAATTTGAGGTATTTTGTTACTCTGCAGCACTAGTATTATTTGGTCATTAGACATGCCAGAGTGAAAATGCCAGCACTATCAGGCACTATTCAATAGATTAATTTGAGGTGAAATGCAAACCAGCACTCCTATTCAGTCATCACTTTTCTTTGGCACCAGAGAGTGCTTTATCTTATACCTACATATGTTCTTAAGTGTTGGTTAAGGTCATAATCTATGTCAGAACACATTTATTAGTGATAACAACTTAAAACAATGTCCATAATGTGGGTTGAAAAAAATTTGCACAAATAATTTTTTTCAGGCCTCTGAGATGCACCCACCCCGCCCGGTATACGTATGTTTTTTGGAAGATCTCCCCTGTATTACTTATATATTATACCTACCCTGTTCCTAAGTGTCTGTAAAGCCCATAACTTGCCTTAGAACACAATTATTAATGAATATATTTGAAAACAACTTAAAACAAGGGCAACAATGTGAATAGAAAACAATTTGCACAAACTCATTTTTCGGGCCTCTTCGGACCCACCCACCCCGGTCCAGTATGATAAAACTTTTGTGCGGCCCCCCTGATAAAAGCCTGTATTGTGATCATCAGAAAGCATGATTTGGACATTCAGGAGTCCAATATGACTTTTTCCCGGATTAGCACGTGTCGGCGTTTGTCCCATCAAAAATAGTGTTAGTCAAGGGATGGATAATAAACTTTATTACAAGGTGTTTGTGTTGGATATTGTTTTTGTCTCAGATTGTCAGTGGCTTCAAAGCATCGTGCATGGAGTTATGGGTCTACAACGGAGAGTAACGTCTGTACTGTGCAGATAGCTTATACTGTCAATTAGGCTCAAAATAGGAGAAAACACTTACCACCTTTTTGAAAGAAATACGTTTGTTTAACCTTTGTTTATTTATTTAATGGCAATTTCTTAATTTATTTACCAGCATCGGTGTGCTTAAATGACTCCTCGGCGTAGCATTTCAATCAGCTCTCAAAGCAAGCACGGAGGGGTAACTCACATTTAATGTTCACCAACTGGAAGGACAGTGAAAGAAAGTTTTTATTTTAAACCTTTTGAACGTCGAATCGGTTAAAAGAGAGATGTGTGACAACTAATTATCCACATACATGTAATATAACGTATAACTTTTTAGAATGTGTCTGTGTTTCGTAGTGTTTTGGCTCGGATTATCGGTGCCTTCAAAGCACGGTGCATGAAGTTATGGATCTACAATGGAGAGTTACTTCTGTACTGTGCATATAGCTTATACTGTCAATTAGGCTCAAAACTGGAAAAAACACTTACCACCTTTTGAAAGAAATATGTTTGTTTAACATTTGTTTATTTATTTAATGGCAATTTCTTAATTTATTTACCAGCATCGGTGTGCTTAAATGACTCATCGGCGGAACATTTAAATTAGCCCTCAAGGTAAGCACGGAAGGGTGACTCACATTTAATGTTCACCATCTTGAAGGACAGTGAAAGAAAGAAGTGATTTATTCCACTAACCCCGTGCCACATACCTTTATATATAATGAGTGAAACAAATAATGAGTTAACGGACATCGTAAGCGGGCCTGTGCGCCCTCGTTTGTATAATCGATTATCTGATCTGATTCTCCGAATTAACTAACCACTGATTGTTCGAAAACCAAACTTTGATTCTCCGAAGATTTTTCCAGACATTTAGCACCATAGCCTACAGAAAACATGGAAAAGAGTTCAGAAAGGTATTACATGATTATTGGAATTTTGTTAAATTTGAGTGTATTGTTTGAAACACAAGCATGGTCCGTCCGTGCGGTAATTCAGACTGGCAGATTCGGAAGCTCGACACAACCAACTGATTCTATTAATGATCTACTCGACAGTTTGTCATCGAACTAGTATTAAATAATGCACGGGAGGTGGCGTAAGCCTAATTTAAATAAAATAATGTATACTCACCAATCTGGTGTCGCTGCTTTCCAAAACCGAGACCTCTATATACTATAATCGCTCAATATGGAGAGGTTGGTGCGATCGGGACATGGACCAGTATTATGCGCGAAATTAGGCAACAACTGTCTTAGTTTCTACGATACTTGGAAGTAAAAGCACATTTTAATAGCAGATATTCGTACCACGTATCAAATTAGACAGGTGCTCAGTGAATGCAAATGTTATCTAGCACTAATTATCTTGTTTCTGCGTCTTTCATATAGTTATGGTATCCAGCCACCGACAGAAAGGGTAAAAATACACCCAAATATTGAGTGGCTGCTAAGATACCTGAAATATCTTCAGAGAATCAAGGTTTGATCTTCGGAGAATCAGTAGTTTTGTTAGATAATCAGATAAATGATTATACAGCGCGTGGTAGAATTATCGTTGCTTTTTTCGGGAATCACTATTGGATAATTATGGCAGAACAACCTGTCGTCGCATGTTTGGTTTAGATGCATGTTTAATGTTATAGAATGCAACACAATAGTCTTTCATCACTTATACATGTCCAATCAAAATATGTCTTTGTCGATGGAACGAGGCGGTCCATATTAGGCAAGTTTATTTAGCTCGACGCTGAGAGATGGAATCTGTCTGGAGTATGGCAGGGCTTTCTGTTCTAGTTTGCTCTGTTTTATTTTCTTAACTTGAAGTCGGAATCAACCTGTACAATGTCACGTTTTCAAGACATGCAACATATGACGAGTGCAAGGTGGTGTAAAAGGCTCAGTGAGCGTTGCTAAAATGCTGATGGTCCCGATATTTCCGGAACTCTATTTTAAAGTCGTTTTTTGAGACATTTCGCATGATCATTAAACGCTGATATACACACAACATGCTCAGTTCCTTAAACTTAGGAGAGGATAAGAGTGTGTATTAATAATTGGGCACGCTGAAAATGCTAAATATATACCCTAGTTTCCCCTCAGAACTGATCAGCAAAGTTGAAATTCCTGAACTCGTACGGTGCTTTCTTGCTGTTTCTTGCTTTCGAAATACATCCTTTCATCGCACATTCCTTTAGAAACTGTACATATAGGTAGATACTTGCATAACTCATGACATATATGGCATGTGAATGAGTATGATGAACTACATGTTAAATCGATTGGACTGCGAATGAGTATAATGAACTACATGTTAAATCGATTGGACTGCGAATGAGTATAATGAACTACATGTTAAATCGATTGGATTGTGAATGAGTATAATGAACTACACGTTAGATCGATTGGACTGCGAATGAGTATAATGAAATACATGTTAAATCGATTGGACTGCGAATGAGTATAATGAAATACATGTTAAATCGATTGGACTGTGAATGAGTATAATGAACTACATGTTAAATCGATTGGATTGTGAATGAGTATAATGAACTACACGTTAGATCGATTGGATTGTGAGTGAGTATGATGAAGTACATGTTAAATCGATTGGATTGTGAATGAGTATAATGAACTACACGTTAGATCGATTGGATTGTGAGTGAGTATGATGAAGTACATGTTAAATCGATTGGATTGTGAATGAGTATAATGAACTACACGTTAGATCGATTGGATTGTGAGTGAGTATGTAGAATTACATGTTAAATCGATTGGACTGTGGATGAGTATGATGAAGTACATGTTAAATCGATTTGACGGCGAATGAGTATGATGAACTACATGTAAATCTTAGACAAAGTGTAAAATCCTCACGTCTAATAAATTGTGTGTGGTATGGCTCATACTATCTGGCATATTGCATGCGTATGTTTCGTAGAACTGTATGTGCTCGTGAATCCTGATGTTGACATCACCACGTACCAATAGTTTGTCATTTTTAACACCCAGTGTGTGTCCAGAATCTGCTGACTACTCTTTGTGATGAATTTGCTATAATCAGACTTGCCGTCAATCCAGTATGCTGCAACACACAATAAGCCGTTAAGTTAAGTTGATAAGATGAGGCATTTCCATATATATTTAGAGTCAAACAGCCGAACAGGTGGATCTTGCACCTTTGGTCTGACAGCTAACTACATGTTTGTATTGGTATGGGCTAACTACATGTTTGTATTGGTATGGGCCCCACTCTTGAAAACACAATGACGGATGCCTGACTGCGTACGTTGAGGAAATTGTTCACCACTTGTTTTTTTCTGGATCAACAGTCAGATGCCTACAGCTCAGCTCTATGGAACGTGTCAGTATCAAGTGTGGAGATTAGGAGATCACACAACACATCTATTCATACGTGCATGTATATTGTAAATTATTATCGACATAATTCTAACGACAGAATAATTATGTGAGCGCCATTACTGGACCCAACATCACGCCATTGGTTATGATCCATATTAGTAATGTATGGTCATTACATAGAACATAACTTATATCGCTATTTTAATGTTGTTAAAGCTTTTTTTATTTATTTAAAATGTTAATCGAAGTTTAGGTTTACCCTTCATTTAAATTGTCACGTCAGACGAATATCCTAATATTGATAATGCAAGGTCATGTAGTTGTGTGCTATTAAACTTGGTATGAGAAGAATGTAAATGTTTGGGCGTGTACCAATTCTTTGTTCACATCGAAACAATGCGATCATCTCAGTGTAAGGAAAGGGTATGGCCAAGATTAATTGAATACGAAGATAGACGAGCTGTCAGACAAAACGTGCACGAATTTACATACTAAATATGTCTCCAGCTGGTTATTGGGTCAACAGCACGTCATGTTTCCATAAACTAATAGTCATGATATCATTAACACATTTACATTGGACGTAAATATACAACATCCACACAATGTTGGACGACACATAACTGACACGGATAGTCAAGTAAAACACAGGACAGCGTTCCTAAAAAGTTACGGTATTAGGCGGGAATCTTCGGCGCGTCAATAAAAGGAAAACTGTCGAACTGAAAGATGAAAAGTAACTAAGACAGGCTTGAACAGAGATCGTGGCTTCTTGGCAAACTATCCGGCCTCATTGACTGGTTTCTAAGACTGACGTCAAACGTGGTAGATTTTAACGTCGAAATTATAACGTGTTTATCTATTGTCATTTTAAAGGCTTCACAGACGGCCGAAAGGTTGTGTGCATTATACACTAATGAGTCTATAAAGGCGTTATCATTCAGTTCATGTCATCTTATAACTTGATCAAGACTCATAAGGCTATACATGTGCATCACAATTTTAACGGGTTAACTGCTAACTCAAGCAATGGTCATCCACGGTTGATTGTTGCCATATGTTTAAAGGAATACTCAGAGTATTGCCAGTTGTACAATCACACGTGGAATTGAACAATTATACCAGCCACAAGTACAGTAGACAGTGGTGTATATGCATGTCACACGGAGTATTGGATCCAATTATACCATGCCATGCATAATTCTCCAAAGCAAATGTTTTGTTAAAGTGCTAGAAACACACCACAAGGATGTGGACACAGGCATACGCGATGCGTATATATCGTCGAGTAAAATGTGTGATCGTTCACGTTGAGTCAACTGGTCAAACATGGCCGCAAAACGACGAATTATTTGCCATAACCCATGGACCCATGAGGCTGATCGTTTGGAAACAATGCTGTCCCTCAAAAACATTATTAGAGATTCATCGACATTCACCGTGATATGGTTATATAACGTCACCAATCTGATGTTCGTCAATCGGATGTGCTATTGATAGCAACCATTCATTAATAATTGTCGAAATAACGCTATTATCTACAAACACATACACGTGTAGTAGCATCAGCCAACGGGTGGGCGACCAATTGATATTTAAGCGTTAGATTAGCATATTGTTAAAACTAGCTCAACGTGCATTACGATTGCATCACAGAGCTAGATTCGGGGCTAGTACAGGGCAAACAGAAAGTACTCCACTGTCTACAGACTACGTGTGGATCCACTATTGTCAGTATTGATTTGTTTATCAACTGCCTACTACAGCCATTACCGTCACAATGTCTGCTCGATAAACGTTATACGTTTACACCCTAAACTCAAGGTGCTCCACTATTGTATGTATCCACCGATCAGTACATTCATTGCCTTCATGAAGTCTGTGCAATAAGCGATTTACTTTTACGTCAACAGAGGCATATTATAGCAATGTAGCTGCATTACGTTAGTGTTACGTTTATATACAAATTACGCAGGTAACTATTGTGTTGGAACGTATCAGAAACATATCAAAGAACCGTACAACTATTTTATATTATTCTATGTTTTATACACTCGTGAGATTTGGCATCAGGTGGTCTCGGCTGTTGATGTATTTCGGTCATTCTGTTGGGTACTCACTAATTTGTATGTGTACATTGACAGTGTCATATTGTTGTCCATACCTTCGAGTTTCCATAATTACGGAGTATTGGGCTGTGTTGCTCTCATGATATTATCTGAACTTGATGCTATTGTTTAAAATTATATCTATCGTGACTTTATCACATTGGCTGAACACTGCAATGCTATTTATTCGATAGTACCTCAGTATCTAGCTTACTCACATAATATTAGTTTTTTCTATTTATACTAACAAATAATTTCGCGCAATCGGAATGACCTGAAACTGTATTGAACTGTACTCGTTGGAGCATCGGGAATAAGTGTCCGATCATATCTATTCAAAGTTTTAAAATAGTTTGTCCGTATAATAACATGGGGCAGACACTCCTAATTTTTTAGAGACTGGTATAACTTCCTTTTCGGATTTAATCAAAGATAAACAAATAAGCTTTTCCTGAAATTTGTTTGTTACCGACGCGTTGTTATAAATAATACATGAATCACAAAGATGTGATGTTAGTTGTAACTAATATCATTGTTATACTCTCCTGCCATCATCAACAGATTGCCATAAATTGTAAAATCTGTGACCGATTTCCATAATTGATTTAATTAATCGGTAAATATAGCTGTGACATTTTGCGAGAATTGACACTAAAGTTCGATATAATATAATAAATAATGCATGTCTTTTCGTTGACTATTCTAAAATTGTGGTCCTCGACGATACATATTCCACTCAACTATGGCTCGTGGACTATTCCTCCTCTTGGACCACTAATGTGGTATAGTCAACTCCAAGCCATTTGTTATATATATATATTAATGGGTACCTATTTAATCCCACAAGCGATTGTATTACGACGCTTCTATTTCAACCAGGCTTTTGTCACCTTTATATAATACCACGACTGATCAGTGAATAAATCTATGTGTTGCTCTTCGCTATCAAAAATGTATGTATTTACATGCAAAACATTCAACGTGTAAAATAATAGACTTTGCTGTTAGTGTGATTAGAACAGTAGTGCTTCAAATGTTTTACAAATAAAACAAAAAACAACGTCCCACAATCACAAGCATCCCTGTATAAAATGGGACCCCTTATTCTGACTTTAAACGTCCATTGAAAGCAACACAACTGTAACTGTTAGGGATTGTATATGTTTCAGTTCAGTTCCGTATAAATGTCACACGATATGTACCTTCAGTAGCCATGAGTAGGGGTATGATGTGGCTGTATTTCGTCTCGTCAAGTATCTGCACCAATTGTCCTCCGACATCCGCGCACTGATCGTGTGCATCTGGCTGGGACCATGCCGAACCAGATTGAATGATTACAATACAGTACATGTTTGTTGAGCCGACAGTAGTAGGACAATCTGCAAGAATTATATTTTGCCTATAATGTAGGAAGGGCTGTTATTCCACGACACAATGAGTGAACCACTTGGCTGAACGACCGCGAAATCGTCAAACGAGAGAAAATGCGGATGTTGGTCCTGGCGCGAAACAGCGGAGAAACAGCTAATATTTCAATCGCACGTCTTTGTGGCATGAAGCAAAGAAAATCGCAGAATACCAATGGGTCTATCCAAATAATATAAAAGGCCGTTCGGCCACAGTGTCCCCCAAAAAAGTGGCTTCATTGGGGGCATCAGCTTTTCTGAAAAAAATAACAAGGACCCTAAATCTGAAGCAACCAGATAAAATGGGTGGATCGTACCCATATTCGAACGTGATCTGTATTTCGAGCTGATAAACTCATTCAGATTCAGATATGATCACACAAACTAAAGTTAACATCCGGGAACTAGAAATTGACAGGATTCTAAGTCGTAAAAGGGCCATAACTCTTACATAAATGGGCAGAGCAAACCCATATTCTAACCTGACCTGCATTTTGGGCCGATAAACTATCGTACTAAATTTGATTCAAATATGATCACACAAACTAAATTTATCATCCGGAAACCAGAAATTGACAGGAGTCTTAAGTCCAAAAAGGCCCACAACTCTCGCAAAAATGGGCTGATAAACTCATATACCAAATTTGGTTCAGATATGATCACACAAACTAAAGTTATCATCTGGAAACCAGAAAATTACAAGATTCTAAGTAAAAAGTGCCATAACTTTCGCAAACATGGGCGGAGCAAACCCATATTCGAACTTGACCTGTATTTTGGTCTGATACACTCATCTATGAAATTTGCTTTTGATCTAATAACCGAAACTAAAGTTATCATCCGGAAACCATTTCCGGACGGACGCCATGACGTACTGGCCAAAGTATACTTGTGGGGTGACCGCACATACCCAAGAATACTTGTGGGGTGCGATCTTTTGTTTGAGTAACTTGTGGGGTGCAACCCACAACTGACGATTTTTTAAAGAGCGTATTTTTAAAGACTTTCGATTTAAATACATTTACAAAAGTGGCTTTTTCGCTAAATGTATATAAATATAAGGATTAACTGTCATGTGGACTATTTTTATGGAGATGTAACCGTGAGGTAAGTCTTTAAAAAAAATTATAAAAAATTGTTTATTGGATAAACCGTGAGGTAAGTCTGTCAAAGGTACTCAATCCGAGTAACAGTCCACATGACAGTTAATCCTTATTTACTTATCACCGATTTGCTAAATAAAAACTAGGACGTGGATAGAGGGTATCAGTTTGCGGTGTCCAACTTGTAAATGTGTTCTAACATATTGTCATACATTATTCAATATAATAATCCATATAGGCACCTAGCGTGAATATAAGCCATGGAGTGTCTCATGTGGTACCTTCCAATATTATGTTATGGCATCAGAACCAATGCAATAGGCACTTTACATTCCGGCTACGTTTGAAATAATTTTTGTAATTAAGTTTTCGTAACTTGGTAGCATTCAGTCCTATTTACTGTAATATATTTCAGAATTATTTGGGGTGACAACGTGGCTTCTACGCTACTACAGTGCTGGAATAATGTAAACACTGTCTGAGTTTGGTTTGTTTGTGAACCGGAAACGATGTTAGTCTACGAAAACCGGCGATGGCAATAAGCATTGATATTTTCCTCGAAGACGAAATGTGGCAGTGGGGTTTTATTTTCAGTGTTGAGACTTGACTCGAGTATTGACTGTTGAAACTCGACAGCATTAGTTGCGACGGTTTCAAAACAGACAATTATGAACTACTATGGCCTGCAACATTTAATTCAGTCGCGCGCCGAAAGCGACACAACATTATGTCGCTTGTGTTGTTTTCGGCACGCGCAAAACATGAGACATTTGGAAGCGTGTGCCGCTTGCGCCGCACCAAAAGCGACATAATGGCACATGTTTTGTCCCTTTCGGTGCGCGACAGAATCGACAAACATGTGACATTATGTTGCCTTCAGCACGAAATGTCGCATGTTTTGACGCGCATCGAAAACAACAGAAGCGACAAAATGTACAATATAATGTCGCATATTCTGTCGCTTTCGGTGCAGGACAAAACATCCAAAATGTCGCACATAAAGTACAACATATTGTCCCATGTTTTGTCCTAACGTGATTCCATAAAAACATACACAAGATGATAACCGCAACAGAATATTGCACATTAGTTTTGATGTCAACTAGTAATGACTACGCGACAATATCAACAACAACTTTGTTTAAATTATAATGAACTGAGTTACTGGCGTGTGATCAGAAATCCAATTCCACTCAGCCATCGCCAAGTTATCGCCCAGTTACGGACTCTGCTGTTTTACAGCTTATATCGAACTGTCTGCGACTAACCGATAGTGCCGTGATATACTCATGGAGTAAGCACATACTAGTATAACAACAACATTGTAGGAATCATTACGGATGATCACATATTCAATTCCACACAATCACTGCATCAGTCACAAGCTGTTATTACATTGCCTTAAATGTGTTCACAGCAACTATACACGGACCCATGCATCATGTTGTTATCTGAACATGTGTTGATATGAGAACATTGTTGCATAGTTATTAGAGTCTGCTATAGTTGTCTTGAATGCATCAATCCGACTAGTTGTGGCTGTTGCTGAATGCTGATGTGAAGGTGATACATGTATACGCGTGTGCTTGCTACAATTGTCTTCAATGTTTCAATCCAACTATCAGTGACTGTTATTGATAGTGTGTTGATACATGTATATGTATAAATACTATCATACCAAAACAACTAGCAAGCAAATTAAACTCTGTTATTTGTAAATACAAGTGTGTACTAACTCTGTTTCTTTAAGTCTGAAAATGAGAGGCCCGATTCGTATGTTTTAGGTTTGTCGAGAAATAGTATTACTCATAATTGAAAGCACTTAAAATAATTGTTTTTAAAATATAGATGCAGTCAGTAGGTCTGTGGTCAATTGATAATTCAATCATGCATAATAGGTACATCTGTGCTTCCATCTAACTCTGATAGACATACACAATTGTACAGTGTAACTTCATCTGCTGTGTATGTGTTCGTTTTTTGATGTTGCTTGCTCTGATTGTACTCTGCTATAATGAAGGCCCCATCATTCAGCATAATGCATGTATGCATACTTACTACTGTTACATATGTCAATGGATGTATATCAATGTTGATATAATGTTAAATAGCATACTTGAAAATCGAATGAATCAAGCAGCATGTATCAAAGATCATATACATAGAATTGCCAGTCTGAATAATTGCCATATTATGGTGTGCTTTTGGATGATGTGTAGCCTCAATTTGACCAATGTACAGTTCCATGTTACCATCAATTAGGCATTCAGCCAAGCCTTGTTTCCTACAACAATGGGATCGTGCACTCGTGCAGCCGAATCTTTCTCCAAGGGGACATACACATAATATTTATGGGAATCAATTTACGAGATCACATGTACCCCATAGTAGAAGTACAGGTTCCTGGACAGGTACTCCACATAATACATGGATATTTGGTAACCCACAGGCAGGTACCCCAGTACTTCACATTATACCTGGACATTCGGCAATCCCGATTACCCAGACATGTATTCCAGAGTACCTGGACAGGTACCACAGTGCACCAGGACAGGTACACCAGTGGACATGGACAGTCACTCAGCAGAGTACACCGAGAGGTTCTCCAGAGTACAAACATTTTGGTACTCCATACGGGACAAGTATAGTACCGACGTAGGTACTACAGGGAAAATGGGGTTTTAAGAGTGTAGCAATAAACCAAAATGTCAACACATACTGTATACTCTAACAAAGACTTACCCCGAATAGTCACATTAATCTGATCACTGATGACACTCCCTGCCACATTTCGTGCTTCGATGGTGTACATGCCAGAGTCGGATATATCAGCATTTGAGATGGATAACATTACTTGAATGGTCGATACATTGTTCTCTACATAGCTGGCATATAGTATTAATCCATCCTTTAGCCACCTAGTCCAGATTATAACAGACATCAGAGACGATACATTTGCTTCAATATCAAACGACGACCGAGTCCATGCTGTGTATGCCAGTTTTGTGGGTTCTATGTGTGGTAGATCTACAAAGAGAGATAATGAACAAACACAACGCTGCATATAATCGAATTTGGCTTGGTTTGAAATATTAAAATGCAATTCAAATAGCGCAATACCATGTCATTCGTTTTATTCGAAAAGGACTATGCTAGTTGCCCAACCAGCTTTCATATCACATACTTATATGTGTGTTTCGATGGTGTATATTCCTGTGTCGGATGTATTAACATTTGAGATGTGTAACAAAAGTTGAAAATTTGTTACAGTGTTCCAGTCATATGGTGCAGATAACATTGATCCATCCTTTAAGCATCTAGCCGATATTATATCAGCCATGCTAGACACCACATATGAATCTATGTCAAACGAAGATTGAGTCAATCCTGTATATTCCAGTGTTGTGATTATTATTTTTGGTAATTCTGCAAAGATGTATAATGAAAACAACTAAACATGTAAGCTGCATATCATTCGAATTTGACCATCACTGAAATGTGTAAAAGCAATTCAAATAGCGTACTACTATACAATTCGTTATTTGAAGAGCACTATGCTAATTGCGGTGCTGTTGATCGTATTAGATGAAACTAGCTTGTATACCACATACTTGTATGAGTGGTACATGTTGTGGCATGGCGCATGGTTGGCTATAAAATAAGAGATTCAAGGCCATAAATTGATAACAATAAGTTCGAGAATATTGTTCCATTAGAAGTTAATTAACGGCAGTCAATTTAATAAACTTGACTTTGTTGTGGTACCCTGTGGGCTAAATAGATTAATATTGTTATTATATTCATTTTTGACCGTTCTCAAATTGTGCATGTTGAAGCCATCGTTATGTAAACAAAAACTGTTACAGAGATTCACCAACAAGCATCACTAACCATGTAGAAAGTCTGAATATTTTACAACATGTTTGACCTTTTCAATGTCTAGTGTCAAGTTTTGACTAAACTGTGGTATCTGATTGGAGCAATTAAACTTTCATCAGTCATTCCACTGCATTGTAATGTTTATATAACGATGGTTTTGACATGAACATTCTCATTATGGGAGAGTTCTTAATAATGACCATGATAATTGTTGCACAGCATGTTACGTTATTTCACGGGAATCCACACCAAAGAACCTTGAGTCCCGATCTGAAGTATATGGCCACATGTTCCGTACCAGTCCATATAAAATGATTGGAGAACAAATTGTTCACATGTGACAAAATGTTCTGTTCCCCCATTCTCTCGGACTTCAACTGTGTGTCTTATAACCCCAAACGAGAGTTCAATGAGGTTATATGAACATCATCTTTAAAATATATCGCCACCTTCTGAATTACTATAAGCTGGCATATGTCACAAAAAGTTAGAAATATTATAACAATCAAACTTTCAAACGCAAAGCAGCATTAGAGTCTGACAAGCACACATAGTTTAATATTTGTTCAAGCCTCCATTTACAGCCGAAATAACTTGCCTATGGTAGAACCTAAATCAACATCACGTTGAGTAACTGGAAGATCAGCTAAGAGCAACCCAGTTTAAGGGTACAATACACCAGTGAAACATGACTGTACAACATATATCTAGCAGCCAGGGTCCATAATGCTATGTAGTCTAGCACATTTGAAGCAATAGACACCCATACTGAGTCTATGCCCATAACACGTGGCACATATAAACAGGAAATTAAAAGGTCAACACCTTATATTTTTATAGCCCCTGATTGGTCGACTGCTAATTGGGTCACCCGTTCCAATAAACACAGACCGTAACACGAACACGACGTCGTAAACCGTTGACATAATCACTAAGAATACATTCAGCTTTCGTATGAAAATAAATGATCAAAAAGCTATATAAATATAATAAATTAATGCGGTGGGTTGTGCGATATTGGGTGATACGGCCCCGATAGCCACATAGCCATATCCCTCAATAACTTGTGCTCCAATAACTTTGTAAATCAATTATTTCAATAAAATACGGTCTAACCCCGCGCTAAATAGAGAAAACAGATGGTGGCAGAGTCAGAACGGAATCATGACTGGTACTCTGGTTGAGATTGGTGCACTCGTGATATAGCATTATATAATTCACATATTTGTATCTATCAATCTACACACAAATATAATACAATAACAATATAAGGACGTCTATTTTCAATGTGCAGGAACGGTTACACCCGTCATTCTATTGCCGTTTCATGGTTCAGGAATGATTTTTGATGGTGCTTTCTGATTAAAGGCATGTGAGGCCTTAATTGTCGAAAATATTCATATTTGTTCCAAACACCGTAAACAGAAAAATATTAAAACGCATACAGTTTCGTTCATATATACCATGACCATCGCGTAAACAGCATGTTATCATAAATACCTACTATATTTACCTAAGCAGGAGCCTGATTGGGTTACAGAGGACAGCACAATGCTACTGGGTAATCACACACAAATGGCATAAACGCTCTTTATTAGTTCCATATCAGGAATTCACCAACAAAGAACGCTCTTTATGTTTACCATCATAATATAAACAAACACCAGAAAAGTAACTTTTTATGCTTTTGTTTACATAACAATGGTTAAAGGGGTACTGTACACCAATTTCAATAAATTCCCGGTGACACTAGCGATCTAATATGAATATTATATTATAAAATAACTAATTTGAGTCGACGATGTCTACTCAAAACGTTCCGGTTAACAGGCTATCGTAAAAGTAAAATTGAATTATTTAAGTCAAGTACTTTTATAGGGAGGGAGATTGTTCGATGGAAGAGATTGAATGCATCAATCAAAGCTGTGAGCAATGAACTTCCGGTACTTCCTGAGACCTGCGTCTTCGCCGGTGAAGGTCAAAAACATGGCGCGTAGTTTGAAATCGTAATATTTTTCTTTCCAAGATCAATATTTTCTTCACTAAATTAGGTTTATACGAAACTCATATAACACGAACACAATCTAACTTGAAAGTTATTTCAATGGCAGTAAAAAAAAAATGCCTATCTATGTGTACAGTACCCCTTTAAGCATATGAGAATAACATACTGTTTATGCGATATTTCTTATTTATATACGGACAAAGTCTGTCTACATTTTGATGTTCTTTCTGTTTGTGGCGGTTTTTGACGGGTGGAAATATTTTCACAGGATACCCACCGCCAAGGCCAACCGTACCTTTAATATATACTAAATTTCTGGAATTGTTGAGAGCATTAGGTAAAACTCTAATTTTGAGCCATCAATGTGACAATTAGATTAATTGTTCCATTCCTCTAACCATTTGTGGTCCCAACGATCGTGGTAATAACAGAATTTCTATTGTGCGAGTCATAACAACGACGAGATCCGCGAATTTAGATGTATGTGTGGGTTCTTTATCAATCGAGTCGGTTCTCTCATTTAATCGGTTCGTTGCGGGAAATACAAATATTTGGTAGGACACTTGGTGAAAACTGGTCATGACGTGAAATAACCAAGTAAACACAACACCATAATGCTTTAAGTTGATATTTACACCAATGTTCATCCATTTCAGTGATGTACACTGTACACTGTATTATATATAATAGGGCGACAACATGTAACAAAATAGTTCAGTTTGTGACACAAGCATGACGTTTTGAATGGGCAAACGGTTTCAAACCAATCATAATAGTCGCCAGATTCAAATTGCCAGAATGTTTTCAAAATGGTCGCCGTTTTCAGCTTGTACTCATCATAATACGATATATCAAGCAGTTTTGTTCTTGTTTTTCGCATGAGTTCAGTGTATGACAACAATGAAGCTGTATGCTCAAATGCAAAAATTAATCGCGTTCTATACGGCCGCTGTCGTACCGCGTGTTTCTGTACCCTGAATGTGCATATGGCAGACGATACTATGACTTTCTTTTTACAAAAATAGACTAAATCAGTAATGATAATTATTCTAACCTTGTTCACATCTTGTCCCGTTGAATCCGGTCCCAGAACAGTTGCAGTAGAATCCGTTGATTTCATTTTTACAACGTCCGGTTAGACACGGGTTTGATGCGCATTCATCGATATCTGCGGAACGGAGAATACAAATCTTGACATAAGGCAATTCGTGCGACAACGGGTTCAAGACAACAATGCTAATATATATATATGTAGCCCAACATGAAAATTCAAATCAAGACAAATACAATGAGATATTAATGTATGTTGCTAGGGTGAATATTATATAGATAATGAATGGCTTGGAGTGGAGTGGAATATTTATCCTCGAGGACCACTATTTTGGCATAGTCAACGACAAGACATTCATTATTTATTATATTATATCGGACATAGGTACCAATTCTCACACAATTTTTTGTGTCTGATTTTGTCACATTTTTATTTACCGTGAATTTGGGAAATTGGTCTCTGATATTACAATTTTTGGCAATCTTTTGACGATGGCAGTGCAGCATAACTATGTTATAAGTTACAACTAACAGCATCTCTTCATGATTAAGGCCACGGGCATTACAAAATTTGAACTGGCCGCTTGTCAACTAAACGGACAAACTATTAAATACATTGGCTAGCTATGATCAGACATGTGTGAGACCATTAAAATCCACCGATAATTATAATGATGTACCGATATTGCAACAAGTATCGTACAAAGTATAGTTTAAGATTGGCGTATCTTCAGGTGGCAACTCGATTTCGCGAAATGAGTTTGTTACTATAAATAGAAAATAAATAGTAGGCATGTGGGAATCCTACTGGGGTACTATCGTAAAATAGTATAGCAGTGTGCAGCCAATCAGAATGCGAGAAAGTCACGTGAGATATAATATATATTAATATATCCTAGAGAAAGATTGATTAATCAAGAAAAATAAGAATGCCAACCTTGTTCGCATGTCGTCCCGTTGAATCCGGTCCCGGAACAGTTACAGTAGAATTCTTTGATCTTATTTTGGCAACTTCCGTTCTGACACGGGTCTGATGCGCATTCGTCTATTTCTGCGGAATAGAGGAGTGTGGGCGCGAATTGAAACGGTGATTTTACGACTTAACAAGTTCAATAAAACTAATGATTTTCCATAATGTAACCTATTAATTGGTGCTCAAATAAATTTTTTAATTTGGTCGCATGTGAAATAAATCAATGCTGAGAAAGGGGAAATGTATGCGATTACCAAATGATAACAACGTCACGTTACATAAGGCCGTTGTCGTTATGAGCGCGTTTCTGTACTCTGAATGTGGATAGGGCAGACGACATACCATGCTGTTTATTGAATATATAGACTAGAGCAGATGTAATGAGTTAATAATATGTCTAACCTTGTTCACATCTCGTCCCGTTGAATCCGGTTCCAAAACAGTTACAGTAGAAAGCGTTTATCTCATTTTTGCAAGTTCCTGTCTTACACGGGTTTGATGCGCATTCATCGATTTCTGCGGAATGGAGAAGACAATGCTTGGTATAACATAATTCATGTAAATATAGTTCAAGCAGCTCGCAAAATGACACCAATCCTCTATATATAAAAACTAGAACAAGAATGATGAATCAATAAGAGGCAGAAGAAGAATGCTAACCTTGTTCGCACCTCGTCCCGTTGAATCCGGTCCCGAAACAGTTACAGTAGAATCCGTCCAAATTTAAAATATGCAATAAAAAAATGGCACCTCTTCTTGTGTGCTCAAATAACGAATTAAATTTTGTCGCATATTTAATCAATCAATGCCGAGAAAGGAGAAATGTATGCGACCTCCAAATGATAACAACATCACGTTACACAAGGCCGCTGTCGTTATGCCGCACGTTGCTGCACCCTCACTGTTGATAAGGCATGCAATATCATGCGGCGTGTTGACAATATATACTAGAGCAGGAGCAGCAAATAAGTATATATACAACAATAATACTAACCCTGCTCACATCTTGTCCCGTTGAATCCGGTCCCAGAACAGTTACAGTAGAATCCGTTGATCTCATTTTTACAACTTCCGGTTAGACACGGATTTGATGCGCATTCATCGATATCTGCGGTACGGAGAAGACAATATATGTATAGCCCAACATGAAAATTCAAATCAAGACAAATACAATGAGATAGTCATGTATATTGCTAGGGTGAATATACATGTATATTAATATATCCGAGAGAAAAATTGATTAATCATGAAAAATAAGAATGCGAACCTTGTTCACATCTCGTCCCGTTGAATCCGGTCCCAGAACAGTTACAGTAGAATTCGTTGATCTTATTTTGGCAACTTCCGTTCTGACACGGGTCTGATGCGCATTCGTCTATTTCTGTGGAATAGAGGAGTGTGGTCGTGAATCGAAACGGTGACTTCGTTATTTACCACTTAACAAATTCAATAAAACTAATGATTTTCCATAATGTAACCCATTAATTGGTGCTCAAATAACAACTTAAATTTGGTCGCATGTGAAACAAATCAATACTGAGAAAGGAGAAATGTATGCGATTACAAAATGATAACAACGTCACGTTACATAAGACCGCTGTTGTTATGAGCGCGTTTCTGTACTCTGAATGTGGATAGGGCAGACGCAATACCATGCTCTTTGTTGAAAATATAGACTAGAGCAGATGTAATGAGTTAATAAGATGTCTAACCTTGTTCGCATCTCGTCCCGTTGAATCCGGTCCCGGAACAGTTACAGTAGAATTCGTTGATCTCATTTTTGCAAGTTCCTGTCTTACACGGGTTTGATGCGCATTCATCGATTTCTGCGGAATGAGAAGACACTGCTTGGTATAACATAATTCATGCAAATATAGTACAAACAGCTCGCAAAATGATAGCAATCCTCTCTATATATACAGAGCAGGAGCAGCGAATAAGTACATATACAACAATAATACTAACCCTGCTCACAAGTTGTGCCATTGAATCCGGTACCAGAACAGTTACAGTAGAATCCATTTATCTCATTTTGGCAAGTTCCTTTCTGACACGGGTCTGATGCGCATTCGTCGATTTCTGCGGAATGGATAAGACAATTATTCATGACAGTATACGTAATTAGCGTGACAACAGGTCCAAGCAACAATATATATATATAGCCCACATATGAAAATACAAATACAAATACAAAAATATTGTTGGGGTTGATAATATAATAATAATAATATGGACTAGCGAATAAATGATAACGTAAGAAGGCAGATACAAAGAATACTAACCCTGTTCACAAGTTGTGCCTTTAATACACGTTTTCTACATGATTTCTTATCATTTTATACATCTCCAGCAGTGACACTAATCAAGTGATGGACTGTATCATGGCGGATACGGACCCATTCAGATAATGTTCAAGATTAAAGAGTCGGTTCTCTCATTGAATTGGTTCTATGCGGGAAATACTAATATTTGGTAGGATACTTTGTGAAAACTGGTCATGACGTTAAAATAGCCAAGTAAATACAACAACATAATGCTTTAAGTTGATATTTACATCAATGTGCATCCATTTCGGTGATGTACACTGTCTTCCTATACACATTATATATAACAGGGCGACAACATGTCAAATAGTAACAAAATCGTTCAGTTTGTGGACAATTTAACGTCTGTGAATGGACAAATAATATCATATCAGAACTAGTATGCCAATTAAAATATTTTAATTGTAAATAAATGTGTGTGCTAACTTTATTCCTTTATGTCTGTGTGCATTATGTTGGTCGAGAAGTGGTATTACTCATAATTGAAAGCACCTAAATAATTCTTTTTAGGATATAGAATAGTAGGTATGTGGTCAATTGATAATTCAATCATGCATAATAGTTACAAATGTGTTTTCATCTACCTATTATAAACATACACACATGTACAGTTTAACTTGGTATATTGTACAGTTGTCAGTTTTTTATATGGCTTGAAATTGCACTCTGATTGTATTCTGCTATAACGCAGGCCCCATCATTCAGCATACTGCATGTATGCCTACTAACTACTGTTTCATATGCCAATGGCTGTACTGCATGATTGCTTCAATATTAAATAGCATATTTGAAAATTGAGTGAATCAAGAAGCATTTAGCAATGCTCATATACCTAGAATTGCAACCTGAATAATTACCAAATTATAGTGTGCTTTTGAATGATTTGTAACCTCAATTTGACCAATGTACAATTCCATATGTAATTTGGCGACATGTCGAATAGTAACACAATCGTTAAGTTTGTGACACAAGCATGACGTTTTGAATGGACAAGCGGTTTCAAACCAATCATAACAGTCGACAGATTCAAAATGGCCACAATGTTTTCAAAATGGCCGCCGATTTAAGCTTGTCTCATCATAATAGGATATAACAAGCAGTTTTGTTTTTCGCATGAGTGCAGTGTATGACAACAATGAAGTTGTTAAATGGATCCTCAAATAATAAAAAAAATGATAACATCGCGTGCTATGCGGCCGCTGTCGTACCACGTGTTTCTGCACTCTGAATGTGTATATGGCAGACGATACTATGTCACATTTTTATTTACCGTGAATTTGGGAAATTGGACTCTGATTTTACAAGTTTTGGCAATATTTTTACGATGGCAGTGCAGCATAATTATGTTATTAGTTACAACCAACAGCATCTCTTCACGATTCAGGCCACGGTTATTACAAAATTTGAACTGGCCGCTTGTCATCTAAACGGACAAACTATTAAATACATTGGCTAGCTATGATCAGACATTTGTAAGATCATTACAATTCACCGATAAATCTAATGATATACCGATATTGCAACAAGTATCGTACAAGGTATAGTTTAAGATTGGCCGTATCATCAGGTGGCAACTCGATTTCGCGAAATGAGTTTGTTACTATAAATAGAAAAATATTAGTAAGCATGTATGAGTCCTACTGGGGTACTATCGTAAAATAGTATAGCAGTATGCAGCCAATCAGAATGCGAGAAAGTCACGTGAGATATAACATATATTAATATATCCTAGAGAAAAATTGATTAATCATGAAAAATAAGAATGCGAACCTTGTTCACATCTCGTCCCGTTGAATCCGGTCCCAGAACAGTTACAGTAGAATTCGTTGATCTTATTTTGGCAACTTCCGTTCTGACACGGGTCTGATGCGCATTCGTCTATTTCTGTGGAATAGAGGAGTGTGGTCGTGAATCGAAACGGTGACTTCGTTATTTACCACTTAACAAATTCAATAAAACTAATGATTTTCCATAATGTAACCCATTAATTGGTGCTCAAATAACAACTTAAATTTGGTCGCATGTGAAACAAATCAATACTGAGAAAGGAGAAATGTATGCGATTACAAAATGATAACAACGTCACGTTACATAAGACCGCTGTTATTATGAGCGCGTTTCTGTACTCTGAATGTGGATAGGGCAGACGCAATACCATGCTCTTTGTTGAAAATATAGACTAGAGCAGATGTAATGAGTTAATAAGATGTCTAACCTTGTTCGCATCTCGTCCCGTTGAATCCGGTCCCGGAACAGTTACAGTAGAATTCGTTGATCTCATTTTTGCAAGTTCCTGTCTTACACGGGTTTGATGCGCATTCATCGATTTCTGCGGAATGAGAAGACACTGCTTGGCATAACATAATTCATGCAAATATAGTTCAAACAGCTCGCAAAATGATAGCAATCCTCTATATATACACAAACTAGAACAAGAATGATGAATCAATAAGAGGCAGAGGAGGAATGCTAACCTTGTCCACATCGTGTCCCGTTGAATCCTGTCCCGGAACAGTTACAGTAGAATCCGTTAATCTCATTTTTGCAAGTTCCGTTCTTACACGGGTTTGATTCGCATTCGTCGACTTCTGTGTGATAGAATAGAGTAGTCGTGAATTGACACTGTGACTTCGTCGTATAAAAAATTAAAATATGCATTAAAAAATGGCCCCTCTTCTTGTGTGCTCAAATAACGAATTAAATTTGGTCGCATAGTTAATCAATCAATGCCGAGAAAGGAGAAATGTATGCGACCTCCAAATGATAACAACATCACGTTACATAAGGCCGCTGTCGTTATGCCGCGCATTGCTGCACCCTCACTGTTGATAAGGCATGCAATATCATGCGGTGTGTTGACAATATATACTAGAGCAGGAGCAGCAAATTAATTATATATACAACAATAATACTAACCCTGCTCACAAGTTGTGCCATTGAATCCGGTACCAGAACAGTTACAGTAGAATCCGTTGATCTCATTTTGGCAAGTTCCTTTCTGACACGGGTCTGGTGCGCATTCGTCGATTTCTGCGGAATGGATGAGACAATTATTCATGACAGTATACGTAATTAGTGTGACACCAGGTTCCAAGCAACAATATATATATATATATATATAGCCCACATATGAAAATACAAATACAAATACAAAAATATTGTTGGGGTTGATAATATAATAATAATAATATGGACTAGCGAATAAATGATAAATTAAGGTGGCAGATACAAAGAATACTAACCCTGTTCACAAGTTGTGCCGTTAAATCCGGTCCCAGTACAGTTACAGTAGAATCTGTTTATCTCATTTTGACAAGTTCCGTTGATGCACGGGTCGGATGCGCATTCGTCGATTTCTGTGGGGTATAAACAACAGGTATGTGAGAAATAATTTCCAAGAAAAATAAGTACTGTTACAACATCACATGGCATGAAACCCGCTTATATATCATGTCATGTGTTTCTGTTATATACATGCTGATAGGACAGACGATAATAATATAGAATTGTAGTAAATTAAAAATTTAAACAATAATTATTCTAATCTTGTCCCGTTGAATTTGGTCCCAGAACAATTACAGTAGAATCCGTTGATCTCATTTTTGCAAGTTCCGTTGATGCACGGGTTTGATGCGCATTCATAGATTTATGTTGGGTGTAAACACGATCAATGCTGATAAAATACTTATAGGTGAGAAATGATTGCCAAGAAATACTTATATAACATGTCATGTGTTTCTGCATTATACATATACATATATATATAGAGGATCTACAACGAGTCCCCAGTTTATAGCGGAATTTACAAAACGAGTCCAGTAAATTAGGTCTGGGCCGAGCCTTTGGCGAGGTCCAGACCTAATTTTCTGGACGAGTTTTGTAATTTCCGCTATAAACTGGGGACGAGTTGTAGATTCTATTTATTACATGATCCAAAACATCGACAAAATATACTTAAATCAACAAATGGGACGCGTAACTAACATCGGTTTCTATAATATATGCGATGACGTTTCACGTAACTATTCGTTGTTTGCCGCGTAAAGAAATAGTCCTAGATAAATAAAGACTCTTTGGCGCATATATTGGCGTATATTTAATAATATAATTTTTCAAACTCTTCATTCATAATAGTTTGTTGGAAAAAATATTGGAATCTATAGTATTTTGAGACGTAGCTTATGGAATGTTAACAGACCACAAACCGGAAGTCAAAGGTCACCTGGCACTATTTCCTGTTATTAAACGAACGTTTAATATCACAATTTATAGAATGGGTTTATTGAATGGAATAAGGGTAGAATCATGTAATAAATATATATATATATAATTATAACAAGAATTATTGTAACATTGTTCGCATCTAGTCAGATTGAAACCGGTCGTAGAACAGTTACAGTAGAAGCTGTTGATCTCATTTTGTTATGTTCCGTTCACACCCGGGTTTGATTGCCATTCGTTAATATCTAGCCCGAGGAGTGGAAATTGAGAACCATCGATTATTATATTGACATTGAAGAAACAACAATACGAAACCGCTGGAAATATATATACATCACAACCCACCAGCGTCTTTGTAGTTTTGCAGAACAAGTGATGTTTTGGGGCCTTAAATATCAACTTATAAAGACTCCACTCGGCGCGCAAATGTAGCGGATGGGCGTGCGTACTTGTGGCGTCACACACACGTTACAGTACACCTAGCGGACTAGTATATTTTGCGTGGCCTACTCTACGCTATTACGTTTAACGCTTGCGTTTTACGGATGCGTTAGGTGGACGCATTGGTTCAAACAGAAGAGTCAGCACTGGACCATCCACATCTCGGCGTAAAAAAGATTTCAGCTAATTGTCCGCTAATTATAGTGGACGACTTTACTAAACAAATCAGTCAATTCGTGCGAGAACGTATAGCGTGACGCCCAGAAATTAACAAATTCATAGAAAGAGATTAAGACTCCCATATAAAAAAGCACCATGACACTAAAATGGTACAGCCACTGCAGTGTCGCACTAACATGGTTACTATCGAGGTACCATTTGACTATTATATGGTACTCTACCACTAGACTAATATGGTAGTACCATGGTAGCACAGTAACATAGTACTACCACGCTAAATTTATATCTACCATGGTACTGGACCAGAACAGTGTACTAAGGTATTCTACTATTCTACAGTTGGTACTACCATTGTACTACCGTGGTAGAATGGTATTATCAGGGTAAAGTGATATTTACCATTGCACTGCCATGGTACTAACATCGTACTACCATCGTACTACCCGGGTACCATAACACTGTACTACGGCACTCTACCATGTTTATGTTGATGCCGTTGTAAAGTGTCTTTTGTCATATCAGACTAGATTATTATACTACATATGTAGACAATGTTATAGATTGCAGATTATATAGTCAAACGATTTCCATTTCAACCTGATCCAGCAGAATTATCATATGACGATGTTTGACTGACAAATGACAAGCCATCGCCACTACGACTGACCAATGACAAGCCATCACAAGTAAGCTCATCCATAAACTGTAATGATTCTGATATATTAGATTAAATCTCTAATCTATCAGATTAGTAATATGATATATCAGACAACTTAATCTGTCATACCAGAATATTATTGTGATATATCAAATTAGTAATCTGATTCTAATGTTCTAATATATTCTAATATAACAGATTATTATCCTGATATCTCGATCAGATTACTAATCTGATCATAAATTTCTTTCCGCATTTCCTATGCCAAAACGTAACGAAACAATACAGATATCCGACGACGTTCACCTTCATCAATGAAACAATAGGTTAATAACAGTTCTGATTGATGTCAGCTACTTCAGAGGTTAACATAACTTATTATCAGACCTGGAAATATATCAGGGTTTCATAGCGACGTCCAACACCACAAACGTCTACTCCAATCAAACAGCGCATTTCATATAATAAACAGTTACCACATTGCTTCTATGTTGACACGACGAATTGTCAGCCCTTGATATATCATAATAATGATCTGATATAACAGATTAAGTAATCTGATATATCGGATTACTAATCTGATATATCTGAGTAGAAATACGATATATCCGATTAACTAATATATTTTAACATACTAGTAACCGGATATATAAGATAAGTAACTGAAGAGGTGGTGGTTCTACGTTGCCGTACGTATGAACCCTCAGTTCTAGTCATGTGTCTATATACCTGTGTCCCTGTACTAGGAAAATTAGGTATGCAGGTGGCATCCTTTATTGTTGGCTTAATTTCAGCGACATACTATGTATAACATTCACTATATGCATTGGTGTATGATAGGCCTTTATTATCAAAGGCCGATGTCTAAACCATGATTTATAGGCATACTTATAAGGGTCTACTCGCATTCAAAATGTTCTACAAGATTAATAAAACATTCGAGTTGAGAACATGCGCCACACGTAAGTAGGCATATAGTTTAATGACTATTTAGACCTTCATTATCAATGTCCATCCCATTATCAGTAGTGCCATTATTATGCTATACGCCTTGCTTGATTGATTGCTTTATTGATTGGTTAGGTTTAACGGCGTTGCACCAACAAGGCCATATCACGACGAGAAGAAATATATCACAATTTAGTGAAGCAACTGTGATTTGAAAATACAGTGAATTAAACTAAAACAAATTAAAATATTTACATTTAAGATATTGGTTTGTAGCTCAGTTCCAATACTATCGTCCAGAACAGAAAATATTAAGTACTTCACATATAATTAAAATTGAACATAAGATCATGCATGACATGTATGTCGGATACTATAGACATACAGTAAATATGTAAGGAGCATATATGATGGGTGATAAAATAAAACAATTAATGTAAATCAAAAATGAATAAAAATTTAACAAGTATTATGTATCCATTTGTAATTGAATTTAATAACAATACAGATTGCAAAGTATCACAGGTTGTAAAATACCACAGTAGGTGTGAGACAGCAATTGCAAATATAACTTGTAAAACATATCTGGGTCTTTTAAAAACACAAAAAGTACATGGCTCGTTTGGAGCGTGTTCAGTACATTCGATTAAAATATGGTTGATCGTTAAAAGAGGGTTCCCACTGCACGTATATACAGGAGTAGTCTCCTTCAAAAATATATTTATGAATCAGACGAGTCTGTGCATTATTGATTTCCTCTCGACGTGCTGATAAATATATTCAATTGCTTGTAAAAGAGCAATTCCTTCAGCACTAGACATGGAGTCGTGGTCAGGAAGACGAGATTGTATATAGTCATGCCTACATATGACAGCGCAGATACCTTTTCGTCTTCCTTAGAACCATCCGTATAGAAGTGTGGTCTTGATGGCCATCCCGGGATGCATTAAAACTATGTTGGTATATAATGGGACTTGTCTCATTTTTTTAATTTAAAGTGAGTAATTCGCTATGGGTCGCTGTGAGAGCCACGGAGGTTCTTTTGGCAATTTGTACAGAGCAACATCTATAAATTCGATACCTGTATTTTCGCAAGGCAAATGGTTGAGTAATTGTTTGTCGTTTTCGAATTGAGACAAAACATGGTTGAATACACAAATCATATGCTGGATTCGATTTATTAGATACAAAATCATATAGAAGACTGAACTTCGATCGACGAGGATGTAATGCTGATTTGTTGGCTGCCATGCACAATTCTCCGCAGGAGAAGTACGATAAGCCACAATACACAAGCGGAGACCTTAGTGATGAATGGTGTCCAGTTTGGTTTGTATAATTTTGATGAAACGACACATACTATTTACCCGTATTCTCAAATCCTCGATATGTGACTTTACAGTAAGTATCCGGTCAAAAAATGAGACCTAGATATGTTTCACCAACAACACAATGTTGGTCCTTAACAAGGTTTTAAACATGATTAACGTGTTGTTTACGTTTCCTACAAAAGTGCACAAACCTTTTCATTTCGATCAACCACTAAGTGTGTTAAGACATAGCTAGAGTTATTTTTCCACAGTGGCCATATACACAATTATGAAGGTTCTAAAACGGGTCACAGATACCATACTGTCCTGTGGAATCCCCATCTTGTGTACAGGTGGAGTGGACCAAACTTTAACTCTGAATGTTCTATCCTTTAAATAAGGAAATACAATCAGGCTGTCTGCCTTAAGACCCATATCAGATCTTTCACAATTCCATACTTCCACGTGGTCTCGTATGCGTTTTTGTCGAGGCCTGTGATGTTGTTCTATGAAAGCTTCATGCATATATATTTCAAGCGTATTAAAGGGTTAGGAATGAAAGGTGAAACTTTCTTCATATACCCAACTATAATCGTTGCAGGTGGAGTTGTGTGGACAAATGTTTTAAGAAGATACGAGCCAAGAGGAACGATGTTCTCGCCCGCTTTATTCGTGAACCTTCTCACACTTGTTACTTCTTGGGTTATATGACTTTCTAAAATTTCACTCTCCTGAACACCATCTAAATCCCGTTTTCTTTTACGTGACAATTCTTCCAAATGTTTGCGGTTGCTACTATCTGGCCAACGCAGAGCCTGTTAGCTATTCGTCAGGATGGATCCGAGCAATTGCATGTTCTCTATACGGTCAAGCTCAAACCAACTGAGCCACCGCATTATGATGAGAGGAATAATGTTAAGAGACAAACCACAAACACCAGCAGAGATAAAATCAATACAAGCCACATGGGGCCGAAGCAAAATGACATTCTTCTTCCAAGGGCATGCCTATCTATGGTGAACCCTGGACCAAGGAGCGTATTGCAGAAACCAATCCCTCAGGATATGCTCCACTCAACTCAAAACCAGGACCAAATTACCCAATGGCACAGGTAGAACATGTTATACGCCTTGCATATTATATTAAATTTGTAACCTACATGTATATAGTCACATATATGAATTTATATATTCGGAAAGTGTGAAGTTTTTAATATATATGAAAATAAATATTGACTCCATACTTGCGTAGATGTATAATTGGGGGTTACATGACTTGGTCTTGTGATGAAGATACACAGAAACGTCAGTATCGTTTTGAATAAATATCAAAGATGGAATTAATCTCAATAGAATTTCGTTTATTGGGAAAAAAAGGTGTAATAATTGACTTTTATAATGTCTCACCACTCTCACAGTGGGTTCCGTTGTATCCAGCGACGCATGTGCAGTTATATCCGTTGGTTCCGTCCACACATGTCGCTCCGTTCTGGCACGGGTTGGACAGGCATTCGTTCGTCTCTGAAATGCAAACCAAAGTTGAAACTTACATGGGGTGATATAATATATGTAAACAAACGAAAGAGGCTAGGTAACACAATTCGTGTATCTGAGCAAGTTTTGTCAGCTTCTTACCGGATAAACGTATTTACTATGACAACGGTCTACATACGTCATCCAAATGTTCACGAATGACATACCCATATGCAACTACTTTCATATCAGTTAAATAATCCAAGGATTATATGCTATATAAGTATTGCACGACTTGGAGGTGACTGCCAAAATAGTGGTGCGAGTAGAGGACTGTTCGTCCACCGAGAACCACTATTTTGGCATAGTCACCGACAAGCCGTGCTCTATTTATTGTATTTATCGAAATTCGTCATGATGTCTCATATCCTATATCTAATGTATTTACTTTAATTGTAGACAGTTTCTAGAATTTTCAGTGCGAATGTTGTTGTCTCTTTTTCTTGAGTCATTGTTGCCATTTTGACTTATTTCAGAAGCAATGGAAATCAGGCCTCGCCGTTGTTAAACAATGACATTGTATAAAAATAATACTTGTTTTTTACGGAAAACAAACTGAATATTCGTTTAGAAAACTTAGTAATAGTAGTGTGAACTTAGGAAATTGACAAAAATCAGCCGAGAAAAATAATTGATCCATCGTCACACCAAACATCACAAATAACATAAACAATGTGCTTACGATAATTTGTTGTGCTCTTGTTGTCGATTACAAAGACATCTCGGACACATGTTGCACTTTTTCAGCGAAGCGGGGATGACTTTAAACTTACCTCCCCAGAATGGGCATGATAAATAGATTTATGGATTTCCCAAGCGATACTGGGAGTGCTATGAATTTACGAGTTCCACTATCGTGATGTGGACGAAGTTATCGGAAATAGTGAATGTTAGGCAACCAATCACAAGCGTGGATTTGGCTTTGGTGGTCACTTGAGATAAAATATAACACAGTACATAATCGGTGTTCACGATTAGGTATATACACGGTGTTAACGATTAGGTATACATACGGTGTTAACGATTAGGTTATACACGGTGTTAACGATTAGGTATATACCTGGTGGTCAATCCGAATAGCACGTGTAAATCGATGTTCGATTGATTATAAGGATATAATAGTAATATATGAATTTATAAACTGTTTCAGGCAAATATTTGTATATAATAAAAAATACGTTATATACGTTCAAGTATGTCGGGATTAGGTAAGGATACTTATTTTAAAATATAAGCCTAACACCAAGTGACACGATTGATCCACATTGTACATCAATCGGTATCTAATCGTGAACCCCAAATAAGTAGTATTCTATATTCAAATTAGCGTCTATTTGAAGCGACATAATAAAAGCACTCTCATATGATAGACCTGGTCGCTTGGTATCGGTAAACGACTACCAAAAGCTCTTGTCTATGGTTATAGTTGTATTGTAATATATAAACTTGATTAATATAGAATAAATAATGAAATATTATGCGATCGCAAGTTAAGTCATTTTTCGTTTAATAGAATACATGCGGGCAAAACAGAAATGGTAACATTTTAGTACATCTGACCGTTTATTAATAAACATACTCATGCATGTAGGAGTGTCCTCTTTCTTTGGTAGGTGTATCTCGCCGCTTCCACATTCTGTGCTTTTTGGCTGCAAAAGAAGCTAAGTGTGTGGTCGGTTCAATTACTATGTACACTACTCGTAGTTAAATTAACGCAGTACTATTGTTCGGTCAGTTTTGAATTGGCATACCAAAAGGGTATTAACATTAAAACCCGGGTGCACTCAATCGCGATTGACCATCTAGACAATCCATATACATGTAAACTTTACAAATCACTTGCATAGCAAAGCGTTGAAGCTTATCGTACTGACTCGTCGTGTGAATAGGTAGTACTAAATACAACGCGTGGTCCCTTTATATAGCTAAACAGTTGATAGCATGTGACCGATGCATTTTAACCAGACGCTAAATTGCTATAGAAAATACATGTACATGTATGCACGAAATTCCAATACGTCATAACCTTACCATAACCTTACCAAAAACCATTAACGTGTATACCAAGTTCGGTCACCAATTTACACGGAACCGGCCCCTAACATGGAACATCGACCAGTGTTCAGTCTACATGTATATATATATAGATCTGCTTTCCGATTACAAATCATAAACAGATAAAAGTTCTAAATTATGAATAACTTTCGCTCAGGTACTTGGGTAGAGGGTCTCCGTGTTGTTCTGTCCAATTTAAATTTCCTAACTGCACTCTTTACTTATTTCATGTACATAACAATTGTTTTCACTTTGAACTTCAACTATAGGTTTCGCTAGTCAACACCCGGGGCATGACCCCCAACACCGCCTTGTCGGCACGCCCCTATAGATGAAGGCCAATTGAGACCAAAAGGTTTGACAAAATAGATGAATATGCTAATGTTGGCAAAAACAGCATACCCCTACGAATTACAGGTAGGGGTGTCAACAAATGTGTGATGTGAAATATACAAATACTGTGCCATTCATGAAGGTACCAACTGCGGAATATTTTGACCAACGATGGAGGACACACCGCCACAAGAGAAAATTTGCATACCACAAACATTGATTAATACTTTTGTACATTTCAAGTTAACTACAATATCTATGTCTCCTTTATTGTTTCTGTAAAGAACCATTGCACATCTCCGGATCTGAATCGATATTGTCTTGGGTTCGGTTTTGTTGTTCAGACATTGCATTGAGCGATCTGCATTGTTAAATTGAATATATGAAAACATGGTTGTTATTAGAAACGTGATGCGAGAAACTAGAGTTGTTTCTGTCGAGAAGGTGTACAGTGATTTTGAAGTATGAAACCCGGGCGTCAATGCACAAGCTACAATACAGACACACGGGGAAATATATGATGAGTAGCGCAGCTTGTATCGATCTTACCTCGGGCATCACTCCTGGTTAAGAAGTATTGCTAACATTCTAAGGTATAATTCACACATACACCGAGTAAGATCGCACACGGTCTATCGTTTATGGTTAATAATATATGATGAGTAGCGCAGCTTGTATCGATCTTACCATCGATCCTACCTCGGGCATCACTACTGGTTAAGAAGTATTGCTAACATGCTAAGGTATAATTCACACATAAACCGAGTAAGATCACACACGGTCTATCGTTTAGGGTTAATAATATATGATAAGTAGCGAACCTTGTGTCGATCTTACATCGGGCATCACTCCCTGTTAAGAAGTATTGCTAACATTCTAAGGTATAATTCACACATACACCGAGTAAGATCGCACACGGTCTATCGTTTATGGTTAATAATATATGATGAGTAGCGCAGCTTGTATCGATCTTACCATCGATCTTACCTCGGGCATCACTACTGGTTAAGAAGGATTGCTAACATTATAAGGTATAATTCACACATACACCGAGTAAGATCACACACGGTCGATCGTTTAGGGTTATTAATATAGACTTCAAACTTTCCCGGCTAAGATTTTAAACGACCCGGTATTGTAGCAATACGGTATTTTCTAGATAAGATGGTTCGATTTCAACAAAGATGAATCGACGAAAGTCACTAATATATCAACAGTTATTATTGGTTTAATCAATTGAAACAAACGATGAAGAGAAATTCGCTAATATAACACTTATAACAATAATCGGATAGTGTACTAATCAAGTGTACATGTCCATGATTTAACTAGATGGTAAACCAGAACTACTAGGAAATAGCACATGTACATTTATGGGCGCGAGATCGAAATCCAGAAGCAAACGTGCCAAATACGTCACTAATGTGCACACCGCAACTTACTTCGAGTAAGTATTATTGATCCATAGGAATCGTGGGATTTGTATGAATATACCTGAAAGTAAACTCACAGACCTGTATCTATGGGTAATAGTAGTGACACACTTCCAATGTACTCACCTGTTTGATGAATGATACTGTCAATTACGGGCAAATTAATTGAACCGACCACCGGATAACAGTTGTTGAGCCATGTGTATTGGTGAGTAGTACTGGAAACCAATTTGCACTCCCTCATTCGCCAATGACAAGACTGTTGTATTATGTGTTTCTCTCTTGGTAACAGTATGGACCACCCATCGTGGGACAGTGTTGTGACCTAAATTATGTCACTTGACTTGGTAAACATTTCGCATATTTTGTGATTTTATAATCAGGCATATTACATTACGAGTCTCTGGATTGTAGAGGTATCAAGGAGCGGATGATATACGGTCTGCAATAAGTCGACCCCATCCCATTTTATATCTCAAAATAAAAACATATGATCATTAATACACTTTTCTAAAAAAAAAATGGCGATGGACAGAAATAGGCCACTTTTTTTGAAAAATGTCCATCTACACATTATTGCAAATATTTTGCATGCAATAAAAGTATAATAAATAGGGTTATAATGTCCAACTAGTTGACAGTTCTTAAATATTTGGGGATACGAAACGCGCTGACGCTTTTCATAATCTACTTTGTTCACGTGTGTCTGTGTGTGCTATTATATACTGTGATAATTATCAGGGACAATATGCAAGTATATGTATATCGTGGAATTTGTATGCACGTATCTACAAATTATTGCAAATATTGTTCATGCAATATAAGTAATGTGGTTATAATTTCCAACTAGTAGTCGGTCCTTAAATATTTGGTCACAAAAATGGCTTGTACCAAATTTTAAAATGAAATTTCTAGACATATTTTGAGAGCATCCGTTTGAACATATTAGGAGTGTTTGGCAAAATGTGCTGCCGATGGAAATAAATGCTCACTGTGGGGAATCAATGCTCAGTGTGGAAATCAACGACCATTGAGTTGGTGTAATTCGATCACATTGTACACGGATAAGAAACGTGTTAACCACTTCGTGTAATTATACTCTGTGAGACGCTATTATGTTGTGACAATTATCGGGGATTATATACAATCGGTTGGAACTTTGTGAACATTAGTGGTTTTCAATTAGAAATTAGAGCTCGCAAGTTTAAGATTTATTTTACTTTCTAGAACAAATACAGCTCTAGTGTTGGAGGGGATTTTGTTCAAAAGGTTGACGACAATGTTGCCGTTCATATTCAGACACAATATGGTTTACTTTGATGAACTGCACAAACTGCGGTGCAAATTTTCCAGTTTGTGACGATGCAAAACAGATATACTATTTCACCTTTTTAATTGGTTCTTTCGATTTCAAGCTTTATATTGCCCAATATGGGTAACAACAGATTATATCTCAGCTAGAATGTTGTGAGTAAACTGTTGTGTAATCCGGCATAACAAATTATATTGTGCGGTATATAGAGGATACGATTTTGTACAGGGTATATTTCGTGAGCACCCCGGTTCGAAAACGCTTTTCCGAGTTCAGGTCTAATAATGTATAAATATTTAAACCGTAAAAACCAAGTTTGCGCAACATAGATGCGAGTAATTGTACACGAGGTAAACAGTCTCCCGAACAGTAATTCCTGTTTCCGAGTTAAAACTCAGCACAAATATTCCATGCTAATTAACGTCATTTGTTTTTGCATGAGATATTTTCTATAACCACCATATATTGGAATGTTTATATGTACCATGTGATATTATACATATATATTATTAATGTTGGCACTGCAAACAAATGGGTGAATAAATGGGTTCACGAAAAAAAGTTACTGTTTTCATCAGGCCTGCTCTAAATTTCCATATCTCTTGGCAATTCTAACTTTTTTGTGGAAACTATATTGAATGGGACAGACTCAATCGTGTTAATATATATACATGAGCCATTCTAATATGCAATCCACTGACGATTCAAGGTCCCTCAGTTTGAATGAATATATGTATCTCTTAAATAGATTGATATAAATATACTTTTAATGCTTTCTTCTATGTACATGTGTTGCTAGATCATTATAGGAATACCCTAAGTTCCATCCAGTTGAGAAGATATAATTGTTCAAGTGACTTAATTCGGTCACCATTTATCGAGATTGTGCACTTGGAATGCCAAGCCAAAAACTCTTTAGAACGACATGGAGATGGCCTGGGAGATGACTATATAGAACGTTGTTGGATATCGGCGATGTGAACAATCTTATAGATTCTAGTGAATCTCCGCTCGCCATCCATGACCCAAAACGACCCCCGAATGTGATTTAATTCATCATATCATTAGAGAAGAACGTGCATGAATTTGGTGGGATCAGTGCTATGACTTGAACCGTATTTAAATCACGTCTATTAGACTCATTCATGCATTATATAATGGAGATGATTATATATAAGTTTGGTGGTAATGGGCAACTAAACAAATTCTTATCATAGTTATTACCCCCCTCATCTCTCACACAAACGGCACCAACATTTCGCGTCTTTAAATCACACGTTTATATTCCTCGTATCACGGAGAAGAATAATATATCAATTTGGTCGAAATCTGCGCTAAAATAGCCCATCCCCTGACACCAACAACGTCACTTTAGAAAATTTTAACCAGCACCATTGTCTTACTCATAAACAGTTACCCTATTAGACCGCCTTGGTGCCATCTCGATTGTACCCTTAAAGTTAGATATAGAACATAGACAGATTTTCGCAAATATTTGATTCATTGTATCATTTGAGAACATGTATGAGTTTGATGGTAATTGGCACTCCCGTCCCTATTTCGGACTCAAGCGGTGCCACTTTTGACATCATTAAATCACACACCCAGACTCATTATAGAGATGAATGTATATAAAATTCATGAAAATTAGCGAGTATACAAATTCGTATCAAATTTAGGGCCACCATTGCATATCTTTCACCCAAAAGGCACCAATTTGGCGCATTTAAAAAACACAATTAGATTATTTGTATCACGGAACAATTGTGTATCAATCAGGTGGAAATCGGCGTTAAACATAATATTTATCAATGTTTGTGTCCCTCTCACCCTGACTCGAATGACCCCACTTTTGACATCTTTAAACCACACAATTAGACTCCAGATATCATGGAGATTATTATTTGTAAGTTTGGCCCTAATCCGCGACTAAACAATTTTTTATCAAATTTAGTGCCCATCCCACCCCACGCCATCTCTCACCAAAGCAGGACCAACACGATTAGATTCATCATATCATGGATAAGAATGTGTATAAATTTGGTGAAAATTGACGCTAAAAATGTTGTGTATCAATTTTGGTGCCCCTCTCCCTTTGAGTGGACCCCTGACTCGAATGCACTACTGAATAGTATGACGCCAGTTTTGACAGCTTTAAGCCACGCCATTAGACACCTCATACCATGGGGAAGAATTTGTATAAGTTTATTGGCAATCGGCGACTAAACAAATTCTTATCAGATTTAGTACCCACCCACCGCCCCCACTCAACCTCTCAACCCAACGACACCAATTTGGCGTCTTTAAATCACACAATAAGATTCCTTGTATCATTGAGAAGATATCAGAAGAATGTGCATCAATTTGGTGGAATTCGGCGCTAAAATTATTTTGATCAAATTTGGTGCCCCTCTCCCCTTCCGGGCATCTCTGACGCAAACAGCGCGATTTTTGACATATTTAAACGACACCATTAGATTCCTCATATTATGGGGATGATTATATATAAGTTTCGTGGCAATCGGCTACAAATTTTGTTCTGCCCCTCCCCCTTTTCTGCCCCTGACAACAACGGTGTCACTTTAGAAATTTCTAACCCTCGCCATTATCTTTCTCGTAAAAAGGTACCCATATTAGACTCCTTTTGTGCCATGTAGGTGGTCCCCTGTGAATTGCTATAGAACACAGACAGACAGACCGACATTCGCAAATATAGATGTAGATTACTTTTTCCACTCAATAAAAGTCCATTATGTATATGTAAAGCGCCTCATGGTCCACAAGATTCAATAAACCTGCAATTGTTTGTATGTTTTCCCAACCTCATCATTTCCAGTGCTTTAATTAATTTTACTGTGACAAATCCGATAGAGTGGAACATGTGCTCAATTTTAGTACAATCGTCCGTCTATTGTCATGTTGGCATTGTTTTTAGTATTGAAGATCATAATCATTGTCATCTGGGGTTCGTAAGTTTGTTAAAACAAGCTTTATAAACTATCACAAAAATATACGTTGCCTTCGCGTTAACAAGCTACACGACGGGTGCGCATTTATCGAAAGTGCACCAGTGTGAAATCGTCATTTCAGTGTGCTTTCATGTTGATTTCGATGCTACACGGTTTATTTTTTCTGTCATGCAGGGACGTGTCGCCGGGGATAATATCACATTAGCATGTATTCCAGCCACGATACGCGGCGACAGGAAGGAGTAGGGGTAGATAACTGTCATGGGTTCCCTATTTGAATCCATGTGGACGGCGGCCACGTTAGATCGGGTGTGAAAATAGAGTTTGTGGCCGTCCTACAGCAGTTACGCCCTTTATTTGAGTGAGATATTTACTTTTTTAAATAAGGAATAGAAGTCACATTCGTCGTATGCGTTGAGTAAAAGCTGAAAACGGCGGCCATTTCTTAAAAGTGGTGGCCATTTTGAATATGTCAACCTTTGTGATTGGTTTGTCGGGGAAACAAACCGCCCTATATATATTTTGCAACGCTAACATCTATATTTGCTCTGCAAAGAGACAAATGCACAGATATTAGATACGATGCCATTATTCTCGGCTAAAACGCCTATCGATGAATTATGTGCAATATCGAAATAATTCTCGTGGATGCGCACTTGAGCATATCATTTTTGCTCTTTTTCCAACTGGAGCCATACAAATATCGCACTGGAGCCACCGTGTCCTTTTCTTTGAATGTGCAACGTATAGTACTTTTCAACTGAACATTTTGAGCAAATTTGTAATTTTACACTGAAATATTTTATGTCATATTTAGGATATTATATAGATTACGATGAGCCATCAATATGTCTGTACAACAACTTCACCATTTAGTTTTTTCGCACGATGATCAGTTCCACCACAGACTGAAATACATAAACGTGACCTAAAATTTCTTCAAATGTCAAACTGATGTTCTGAAGGTAAAATTTAACAACGGAGCTGACTCTCCCATCATGTAAATATTTGAAGCACACGCTTTATTGCGGGATCATCTGTTTATATGGATCAACATTTACAATATGTATCTGAATCCGGATGGCACAACCTAGTTGAACGTACATACAATAAAGCGTTAATGTTTATGTTCAATATTTGATGTTTTGGCATGCGACATAAACCAG
Source organism: Siphonodentalium dalli (assembly GCA_032622095.1). Classification (NCBI taxonomy): domain Eukaryota; kingdom Metazoa; phylum Mollusca; class Scaphopoda; order Gadilida; family Siphonodentaliidae; genus Siphonodentalium; species Siphonodentalium dalli. Next base: position 161,213,543 of record CP136068.1, on the reverse strand, counting down.
AATATTTCTGGTCGGTTCTGTATATTTGTGGTTGATGGAAAAAAAGCAACATAATTTGTATTACTACATTGTCAGTTATTTGATTAAATCATATTTTTAAGTAGTACATTCATAATACTTTATTGTTTTTGGTGCATCGATATGCACGTCTCTATTGGGAGCACGAATAAAGTGGTAGGGTGTGTAATAACTATATAACGGCACGTGACAATCTACGAAATCATTGTTGAAATAAGTAAGTTGTATAGAAGCTGAGCCAATACGGATGGAATTCATGTCTGTCGGTGTTCTTTGTTGGTTTGCAGAACGACCGCAGATCAACACAGGTTTTACAATAGATACACCACAGGAGACAAGATTTACAATTATTCTCCCAAGGTAAAATTTAACAATGAAATTAAATCCCACAACCAGATTTTAAACCGTGAATACATCAGATGTACTCGAACAGACCAACGGACGGAAATCGATTCAGGCTCCGAGATTTGCAATGTTCTACCACGAGAGTGTCATAATACCGCGGCCACATTGATGGTCTCAGATAACATATGCTTACACAGATTACCTGAGAAGTGTAAAATATCAATCAATATTCGCAGTACGACAATCCCGTGTTGATAATACCGCGGCCACATTGATGGTCTCAGATAACATATGCTTACACAGATTACCTGAGAAGTGTAAAATATCAATCAATATTCGCAGTACGACAATCCCGTGTTGCTCAAGTGCCATGGTGGGTTGAAATTATAACCGCGTTGTGTACATCTATGATCGGTTTTGGGGAGCACCAGTAGGTCGATACTTATACGTTAGTGGACCCAAGGCAATCACAGTGGCTACATTCTCAAAACATTATACATTATATCTGTTAAAAATATCACCACCAGGAAGAACGTGGGGAAATATATAAACTGTGTTCTTAACGTCGTCACTGATAGCTCTCTAATAACGACATGGGGAGCGTTCACACACGTGTTATGTGAACAACACTGGTACTGTGTTTTGTCAACAATCATCGCGTAGTAAATTGAAATATTTTAGTCTAAATATGATTTGCAGAATAAGCTTTCAATGCTTTGATCTATAACTTATTGGACTACATCTACTTCAATTAGTAAGTATGATGCTTACATAATAGTAGTTTCGATATGCGAAATATCGTTATTTGAAAGTTATACATAATGAATATAAGAACAATGTCTATATCGTGTTACATGTACTTTTTCATTATAGTTGTCTCACATACTTTTAAAAGTCCCATTAAGTAATTGTATACGGGTTTTTACATATGGCCCAACAATTTATTCAACATATCCTCGCGCAAGTATATTCATAATCGACCTATACCATTTACATAGCTTACTATTGGATTATTTAATTCTGAAATACATGTAAGCCAGTAGTGGACTAGGTTTTATTCCAGACCTGGATTTACTCTAGTTTAAACTAGGTTTTAGTGGGAGTTCTTGTTGTGAATATATATCAGTTATTATATATGTGACATATGGATTTGAGTGTTTATATGAGTGGGATATATGGAGAAAGTTGAGCGATATATGGGTCATTTCCCCAATATTTGCTACCACTTTGTCACTGTCAAAATTATAAATTACTCACAAACAATAACACAGTCATTTCTAAATGATTCCATGCAAAATCTCAATTATTGTTTGTCTTAAATGTGGAACATTTATAATTGATAAGAAGCAGAACATGCTGGATTTCTGGAGCTAAGAAGGGGAACATCTGTTAACTAAGCAGTGGCACCGATATGGTTCTGCTAAAAATGATATCTATGATCGCATAATCATTATACAAATCTGAAAAAAAATATCACCTCCAGGAAGACTAACTCTACTTCGATTAGTATTTATGATGCTTACATAATAGTAGTTTCGATATGCAAAATATCGTTATTTGAAAGTTGTATATAATGAATATAAGAAAAATGTCAATATCGTGTTACATGTACACATAGGTTACTATTGGATTATTTTATTCTGATATACATGTAAGCCAATAGTGGACTTATAGGTCCGAATAGGTGTCTCTGGTTTAGACTAGGTTTTATTCCAGACCTGGTTTTACTCTAGTTTAAGCTAGGTGTTAGTGGAGTAAAATTAAATTAGAACTAGGTTTTATTGGCGTGATACAGTTATGATAATGTCGCTAATTGAACTTAATGAGTTGGCAAAACAATCACCAAGAGACGATTAGCTATATCTGATTTATCCGTACCATACGTCTCGCATCGAAAACATATTCTAAAATATACTTTTTTAAAACATCAAAGTAAAACCACCTAATCCCAGGTTTTACTAAAACCTATAGTTTGCTGGGTTTTATTATTCGGTCGATTATTTTCGCCCAGTGTTGAGGTTGTTTCTTCGCGTATATGAGAGTGTTTATTTTGAATTGGGGAAGTCACTTATGCCCTGGGCGTTTGTCACTCAATATTCCTGTGCAGTTGATGTAATATAGCAGAATCTCAAAGGAATTGTGGGGGGGCGGTAATGTCGGTGCTTATAAGATAACTTTTGGAACTTATTTCCCATTCCCAATTAAGCAAAACGCTCTTTCGATAAATTTTACGGCATGGGTTGGTAGTCTGCCCAAATACTCATTAGGAACACACTAGCCCTCCCCGGGGGGGGGGGAGGGTTACCACCATGAGGGCGATGAAAATGGAGTATGGACGGTAAGGATTTCGGCCAATTTGATGGCATGGTTGGGCGTCCACTGTGCCGCCCCAAATAAATCCGGAACACCGCACCCCTAAACCGTGGGGTACCACCGATGGGTTAAAAATTGGCTATGGACCATGTTATTCTTTATTCGCAAAAATGTCTCTTAGACTATCGACAACGTGCGCATGGCACAACAGTGAATTGACAAGTAGCCATAACAGACAGGCATACTACGCCTCCTATCCTATAATTGAACAATTCTGGCCCACCTATAAGGCAAACGACCAATTCCATGTTGTCCCCGCGCTCGAGTAAAACTTGGTTTTACTACTAAAACCCAGTGGTTTTACTACTAAAAACCCAATGGTTTTACTACTAAATCGAGTTCAGTTTAAACTAGTTTAAACTGTCGATTCGAACCATATCCGTTATTCCGTTTAATAGCGCGGGCCACAGTGAAAACCCATTTTAAATAGCGTACATCTGCTCTGTCCTGAGTTGGTTTATTCGTGTTATTGTCCGTCAATAATTAACTTATAATAAGTTATTATGAGTCGATAATGCAAATACGTTCACATTGGGCCTAAATATTCACATACATGTAGATTCACTTTCGACTTATTTCATTATGAAAAAAACATAGAGTGAGCTTATACTCGTTATTCGGTTGAATTGCGCGGGCCGCAATGAAAACACATTATAAAGAGCGTGATTCTGGTAAGTCATGTCGATGAAAACAGGTAGATAAATAATGCCAATATGGGTATATATTGTATGGAAATAGTACCATATTGGACTGGTTTAGGTCCACACAGAGCGTATATTGAGGATAAATAATTATAATATCAGCTTTTTTCGCTCATTAAAACACAACCGTTAAGTGCTTATTTTCCCGAGAACAGACTAGGAAATGGCACTTAATCCTAGTATAAGCCGATAACGTGCTGTTATTTTTGGGAGAACCATGTCGATGCTATAACATTTAGAACAATCTCGTCCCGATGTTTATTCAGCATGGTACCATGAAGAGGATTTATTGTTACATTGTAGTCTATTTCTGACATGGTAAAATAAAGAGCGTTTCTCCAAATTCCATGCAAAACACTGAAAATGCCGGGACAGTTGCTTTGACTTTTGGCAAATATTCAACATATCCTTGCGCAAATATGCTTTGTCTGCTCCTACAACACATATATATACTATTAAAATCTAAATTAAACCCTTTGGCTATACATTTCACTCGGCCCTTCGCTGACGATCCAAATTACTTTCTAAATTTGTGATAGCCTAACATCAGGTTACGATCTTGTACTCCCATTTGTTAACTGTGATGACTCAATAAAACAGTCATTTCTAAATGATTCCAAGTAATACTTGAAACAACACAGGTCGTGATTCGTTTGTAAAAATGTATTTCATCGTAATTTACAATCACGGTGTGTAGAACTATTTTATGCTAGCGAAATTTCCACTATTTTGTCGGTCATTGGAGAAATATGTGAGATGTATAAGTGATCAGTATAAATTTCGCTATGACTAAGAACGTGCAACCAAATAATTTCCACACATAGCCGTTGAGTATTATCTACCGAGCCTCTATCCAAACGGCGACATTTCTAAATGCGATAAATTATAGTCCAGCTCATATTTTTCTGTGCGGGTGCCCCCATGGTGTCAAAATATCGCAATGAAGGTAAACAAAAATCAACTTCGAAGTGGAACATAAAACGGGACAGGAATGATGTTCGGGGAACAGATGAGCAACAGTGAAGGTACTCCACCGTGAACAACACTTTTAAAATGGTGCATCCGTTGGCTCGGTTGCTGTGTTTAGCAGTAAAAGTTAACATAATCCTTTATTTTTATTCTATACAATTTTGAGGGAAATGGTTTGAGCCCTTAAACCGTATTCGTAAAATATATGTTGTCAACACCTATACTACGTTGATAGTTTCAATAATTGTTAATTCCCAAATTATGCCACATCATTGATTGGCAATTGTGATATAGATGTACTGTAAATAGTAAATCAAACGTGTTGAAAATTGAAGGTGTGGGAATATATGCGATACTAATATATTCTCCGTGCTAACAGTAAATACTTTTATCATCAGCTGGCAAACCACGGAATACAAAACACCGTTGGTTGTCACGCATTTATCAATTAAGGTTATTTCTCGATAACCTAAATGTTTGATTGATTTTCCGCCATAGAAATGACAGAATCATCGAGTGATATGATCTCGCCTATAACCGCGTTACTAAAATGTACACGGAAAATATTCGATACTTATTACGGCATAGAGGGAATTTCATCAACATTCCTTCGGGTATGAGAGCCTGTTCTCCCGAAAACCCGCACATTATCGATAATGTGCTGAAAAATAGAGCATTTTAGTCAAATTTTCGAATCATAATGAGGCGATTCTAAGCAGATTGTGTGTGCACAATGACATAAATAAGCCAACCGACGACTTTTCAGGTGTGCGCTCTTTAACATCTATTTTCGTTGTGGTCCACGCCATAAAATGAAATAACGGCCAAGACTCCAATATCTGCTTATTTCAGAATCAAATAATCACATTATATACCTATTCCATATTATAGGTCGATTATGTGCGAATTTGCCATACTGCTAACTAACAACAGTACTTCAGTACATAGTTACCTACATAAATCAACAATAACCATACTGCTAACTAACATCAGTACGTATTTACCTACATAAATCAACAATAACCATACTGCTAACTAACCATCAGTACTTCAGTACATAATTACCTTGATAAATCAACGGTAACCATACTGCTAACTAACCATCAGTACTTCAGTAAACAAGTACCGAGAGAAATCATACTGCAAACTAATTATGAGTACCTTAGTATATACTGTTAGCTAATCATCAGTACTTCAATACATAAGTACCTAGATAAATCATACTGCAAACTGCCCATCAGTACATAAGTATCTACATAAATCATACTGCTAAATAACCATCAGTACGTCTGTACATATAGCTAACAAACCAGCAATAATTCAGTACCATACTGCTAACTAACCATCATTACTTCATCACATAAGTAACTATACTGCTAACTAGCCATGAGTACGTCAGTACATAAGTACCTAGATAAATCAGCAATAACCATACTGATAAATAACAATCAGTACTTCATTACATAAGTGACCATACTGCTGACTAACCATCAGTACTTCAGTACGTAAGTACCTAGAGAAATCAACAAGACACTTGCTAATATTTGCAAATGAAATTTTAAACAAACAACTAGTTTTACAGCCGAAATATATCAGGAAAACATGCTGCTACAGCAGAGCAACTGACCAGAGCGAGAACACTGTCCAGCAGCCAGTCAAATGTTACGAATTTATGACGCCACTTGGTCAATTGATCATTTGATGTTTGAGCGACAAGATATATTTCTTAAGTGCATGCACATCAATAAATATGCCTCATATAAACACACCAACACGTAGATTCACCACATGGCAAATGCAGTCCATGCCATTCGAAAGAAGGATAACACCGTCCATTATAGCCAAACAGCTAAACATATTCAAGGTAGAATGGTATATGATACACCCATCCAATAATAAGATAACTATATGACCAATAACACCCCATACATAATACCCCATACATAAAAATTACATAACGTGTCAGCCTGTTCACTTGAAAATAAGAACACAGCCAGGGGGGGGGGTCTGCAAACAAAAAATCCGTATATAGGGTCGGGGTGGGTGGGTGTTCCAGAGCCCGAAAAAATCGTGCTTGTAATGTATTTCCAAAATGGAATTTTTTCAAACTATTTACAATTACTGACCATGTAATGTTGTTTGTAAGCATGTTAGTACCATGATTGTTGGTATATGGATATATAGGCAGCTATAGTAACTCTTTAGCCTCAGATATGGCAACATTCTGGATTTCAAATGCTTTTTGAACCCATCAGATGATGACATACTACAATAAGTACTGGTACATCGTTATCCAGCGTTATCAGATTATTTAATATGTGACTGTCTGATACTTTCGAAAAGCGCTCCCGGCAACAACTATTATAACATTTCAGGCCTATGCCCCCCGACGACAGCCGACGCTCACAATTAATGGCGATTATCAGTGATTATCATAAAATGCAGCAAAATATTTGTACATTTACATGTACCAATCAGTACCAATAGACAAAATTAGTAATATTTTGCATATTGTTACAAGTCAATAAAGGACAATTACTCTGGCATGCATTGATGGGCGAAACCTGTGATATGTACATTTTCGTTCGCTCATGCTGGTCTATACCCGTACCAAAAATGATAGTGGAATGGGATTGAAAGACAGTTAACACAGTTATTGAAGAACTGCTAAAAAAAACTCTGAAATTTTGATAAAAACATGAGAAAGGGGGTGGGTCCCCAAACATTTGGAGGAAAAAAATATTTTGTTTGCACAAATGGGTGGTGGGTCCCTCGAGTTCGGAAAATAACTTTTTGGGCCTTATATGTGCAATTTTTTCCAGACCCCCCGACATAGCGGGTTATTTTAAAGAGCGAATAACTAAATATTCATATTTGTGCTGCCCAACAATTCCCAGTTGCCAACACTTGTTGCCAATTTTATAATTTGTTTAACCACTTTTGATTTTCTTTTGCCAATTTTTTTCCTACCCATATATTTTGGTGCCTCTTTTGAATTGAGTATCTTCAAAATGCTTACGAATCATATGTTATTATTGTCATAACTGAATTATGAAGAGCACATATTCATGATAAGTTATCTCACACCTACTATCAAAAGACAGTTTCCTGAAGAGTTATACTTCGCAAGACCTTTGTTTGACTATTGTTTGTCAAACTGGAGTTAATAGCCTATTATGTGTTATACTCGAGTAGAAATTAGAAACAAATTCACTCCAGCGATACAATGTGTCGATATGATATAAGCCGCGAACCCATTACACGCTTTCAATTAGAAATGTTGCGACTGGATAGAAATATGTGTTTTGTTTCCGATTAATTGGCTGCAAGCTTTATTATATGCCAGATGGGGATCATTTGCCAAAAGCCAACATGTAAGTGCCAGTGTTCAGGCTGTTTTCCGTAAACCCGCACATTATCTGCTTATTATAAAATTTGTTTTATGTCGTTGAACTGTGTAGAATCGCCTCATTTTGAGTCGATAATGAACTAAGCATGAGAGCGTTTTAGTCACATTATCGACTCACAGTACACCAATTATAGATTCGTTATGTGCGGACAATGACACAAATAAGCCAAATCACGACTAAGCAGATGTACTACGTTCTTTAACCCTTTACCCAACAGAACGGCCCTGTGCCAATGCATTCTCTTATATATGCGAGTCGACCATAGGTCGCCTCGCATATATAAGAGAATGCATTGGCTAAACACATTAAAAATTATAAATTTGTTAAAGAATGTAAGAAAAAATGGTAAAAAGTGTTAAAAAAAAGATTTTTTTTAGGCCAATGCATTCTCTTATATATGCGAGGCGACCTATGGTCGACTCGCACATATAAGAGAATGCATTGGCACAGGGTATAACTGTAACTATCACAATGTGGTCAAGGAGCCGGTTCCAATGATATCCATATTTGTATGGTTCTATTGAGATAGACCGAAGATATTTTAGGCTGTTGAAGCTTTATTTGGCCGGTTTTGGCCGGTTTGTTGGGTAAAGGGTTAACATGTGTTTTCAGTGTGGCCCGCACCATAAAACGGAATGACGGACATGTGTCCATTATCGGCTTCTTTCAGAATCATATAATCACATTATGCACATATTTCGCAGTAAAGGTCGATTATCTGCGATATTTAAGCGATGATGTGTTGCAGTCTTTGTTGCAAATCGGATTTCTATTGTTGCAAATTCACTTTTGTTTAACAATTTGCTAAATTGACAATCGGCAGCCTCAACCCTGCTCATATTGTGTGATATCCTCGTATATACTGGTTCATATTGGACCTATATAATCACACAAGGTTCATTTTGGAGTTATTTGATTCTCAAATAAGGCCACAGTGACAATATACCCATTATTCTGTCGAATGGTGCGGGCAGCAGTGAAAACTATTATAAAGAACGTATATGTGGAAAGTCCTATCGGAGCAAAAGGGTAGATTAAATTCTGCCAATATGGGATTATTTCGTGTGAAAATATTCCCGATTTGGACTGTTCTAAAATTCGTATTTTAGGTCCATATAGAGCGTATATTGAGGATATATAACGCCAGTATTGTAATGAAGCCGTTGATCTTTGAGCATTCGCTGGATGAAATCCAGAGCAATTTATATTGAAAATGTTTTTCATTTGCTTCCATTTATGAAAAACGCGTCACTAGGCATTTATGTTCGAATTATGGGGGTTTGAATCAGCTGCGATGTTTTTTATTTGAAATGTCACCCATAAAGCGGTGCCCATTCAAGCACATCGGCAACCAACTCTCACACCATTAGCAACCAAGTCTCACACCATTAGCAACCAAGTCTCACACCATTAGCAACCAAGTCTCACACCATTAGCAACCAACTCTCACACCATTAGATGCATCTTACGATTTTAGTTTACAACAACACTACAGTCTTACCTTTGTGTCTAGCATGAACCACTCATTTGACGGTTGTGCACCTCCAGAGTCCACTGGCTGCAGGAGAACGCACATCTTTGTTTTAACATTGTATCCGATCTTGGTACAGTCCGCATGTCTCGTGCACATTGTCTCACATCTCTTGACATTTGAAAGCTTTGTTTCAGTCAGAAAACCATCCGCTTGGGATTCGAAAGGATGGGCACAAACACCGACAACATTGAACAGCAATCCACACAACAATCCGAATTTCAACTGATCCCAGAACCAACACAATTTAAGTCCTTTATTTTCCCTCACTTTGGGAAACCTCCGTTCCTTTATCTGTTTCGTATCACAGGGATCACAAATAAGGAAGTCTTCCATTTTGGCTGTGTCACATGAATCAAAACACTCACAAATTGTATACTTCACAATACGTGTGGAATATACTTCGTGCTGTGATACGAATAACTTACCCAACTGATTTGGGTGAGGAGTGGCTAAGAGGAAAACGTCCTAAGGTGATTCCACGTGTTAGACCAATAACCTATGTGGGCGTTCCTATTGGGACGATGAGTTTCTTATATGGGGTTATTGGATGTTTCACACAAAGAGGGACAAACCGGAGATTGATGCAAATATATACCATTGATTTGTGTTTAATAATTAAACGTCATTTCACTTATACTATCACATTGTACATTTCAACAGTCTCTCGAGTAAATTGTTGCTGGTGAAGCTTGTGTTCTGCGAGAAACCGATATCACCCAAGTGTGTCTACAACGTGTCACTTCACAAATTTTATCAGAACAACACGTACACTAGAAATGTCAATCAATTGAAATGTTATACGGAGACGTTTATTTGGACTAATACAATGATACTCTTATTCTGGTTGCCATATTTTGCTTATGTTTATCAGATTCCGATGTCGCTGGTCTTGCTAGCTGTTAGACTTAATATAATATGAAACAGATTTTCCGAGGTCATTGGGGGGATCTACAGAAAAGGACCAAGCACAGGGATGGGTGGGTGGGTTATTCGATGTCGGAAATTTTGTATAGGATGGTACTGTAGGTACATCATACATAAACACTCACTGACATACTGCCCAGTCCTTCGGGTTGCCACATGGAGTGCATTTGCCAACAAACTTTAACACGGTATGTGCACAATAATTCACCATTATAAATGAGGTAACTGTTACATGTCTAATATTATATCTTTATATATTCACTTAGAAGTATTTCAATGTTGGCAACAAGATTGGAAGTAGATATCTATGGGATCTGATTTTTATGAATTTGCTTACAATCATACTACTACCACTCCAATGCTAATATGGGTTGTATTAATATGTTGGAATATGTTAAATAGTCATTTCCAGAAAGAACCAGGTTGACATAATTTGTTTTCATTTTATTCTGATTTATTTACTAATTTTAGGGGTGGGTCCCAAAAAGTTTACCTGGAATTTTTTTTTTTAAATGCACAGAGGTTGGCGGTGGGTGGTCAGATAGCGGAAATATTTTCTTACTACCCTGTGTCTGCAAATTTTGTCACGCCCCTCCCCCGAAGTCATATCTGTTTTCGGATTAGAGACAAACGATAATGATCCATAGAACACCACGATTATACTTACTATAATATGAAACAGATTCCAGTCATTAATACATTTTCATTATAATTACAATGTTGTTTGCATCGTTCATAGCGCACAATAATGTATTTGACACTAATCCATGGCTCAAATTGATTCAGTGTTGTGTTGAGTATAAAAGATGATGCCATAACTGACCGGATTCAGGGTATTGTACCCACTGAAGTATAATACACGATTTGAGTAAGTTGTCTTGCTGCATCTGAAGTCCGTGTAAACGGGTTACGAGTTGGTGAAGTAATACGCGATTTATATTATGTTGTTTTGCTGCATATTAAGTCGGTAAAACGGGTTCCGAGTTGTTTAAGTAACACATGATTTGAGCAAGTTGTCTTTCTTCATACCAAGTCACACTGAATATTTTCGCAGCCCAGATGGGTCTCTCCGTTCATTGAATGCGCATCGACGAAAATCAACAACATATCACAGTGTACACTCTCTAAAATAAGCAAGGACAATAGAAATATCAATCAATTATATATTCTATGCAGACTTTAATTTGAACTAATATAACTCAGGGTTAGGATCATACATGTACGTCCCAAAACGTATTGTGTAAACCGTTGTTGGAGACGTTCGGGTAGCTGCTATCGGAAAAGCATGCAGTGGATGAATTGATTGATTGATTGATTGGGGTTTAACGTCGTTTTAGCAACAAAGACATATCACGGCAAGAAGAAACAGATTATCAAAATCGATTGAAGCAACTGTGATTAGAAATGACAGTGAATTAGACTAAGACGTAACAATATATATACAAATAAAAAACCCCAAAATTAGTGCGGGAGTGCTCGATTGGGGTCAGAATCGTTAAGAAACTGGCCGTTGTTCTAACACATATAAACAGAATAACAAAAAGGAACAGCAATGCTGCTTTGAGAACAGCCAAGATATAAAAAATGCTGCTTTGAGAACAGCCAAGATATAAAACCTACATGAAATGTAATCAACGAATATAAATAATTTAATTGAAATAAGGCCGGTCCACACTGACCGACTTTTAAATAACTCGACTTTTAAATAACTCATACGATATTTATAATATCTGATGAATCTGGTGTGAGCCTGAATTAATTTGTCAAGTTGACGTTCGGCTGGCAGGCTCTGTGGGTGACGTGCAGTGAATAGATAAATCAGATATTGCATGGATACAGAAATGTGCATTTCCACATATCTGTTACATGGTTGAGGTGTGTTTGATGTTCACAATCAAGGCACAACCGATGAGATGTTCTCACTTATCGGCAGGTATTGTTTCGGAGGTAGGTGTGATAATCCTCAACATGAAAGAGTTGCCGCTTATATTCTGTATCGGCAGTTACTTAGGTTTTTAACTGTTTTTACAGTTTTTTCATTTGGGCTGATTTACCGGTATTTCATTTGAACAACAGTTGCACTTAACGGTTTATTATAATATAACATAATACATTTATACGACAATTACAATAACATAATAATCATTACATCAGGTCTTCAATAGCCAGATAAATATCCGACTGAATCTAAATATTCTAACATTCCCAACTGCCCTTCTCTATAAACTCTCTTGTAGTGACGAAGACTGTTGTTGATGCTCCTGTATTTTCTCTGCTGAGGTCGTGGTAGTTTTGGGTGGAGTTTTGCTCGGGATCTGTACAGTGATGCTTTAACGGAATAGAACGTCGGAACCTTTGCAATGATGTCAGAATGTGTTTCGTCTGTCCGCAAATCTGCAAAAGGAAAATAATATCATTTTACAGATCGGTATATATTAAAGAGCGTTATCAATTACGATATGATAGATAAGAATTGTTTTTGTTTTGAATATAACTTATTTTTTATACTTGTTGAAATATTTGACATATCGTACAGTTACCAAAGAGCGTTCTCATTTATGATATTTTGATAATAATTGTTTTTTCAAAGATATACATACTAGATATAACCGATACCTATTGTTATTGTAAATTGCAGTTACATATCAGTTTTAATAATTGCGTGCTTTTGAATTTGCATTGTCCACAGGGCATGTACTAAGTTAGGGCTTCAGACAAACGCGTATATATGATTTTAACAAATTTGAAATCAGTGCCGATTTGGGTCAGATGTTTGGTTGGTGACGTAGGTTCCTGGTAATGTGAATACTGTCATAGTCGCTGGAATATGCTTATGTTGCTCAGATTTCACGGTTGCCGGCTTTGCTGCCTTTTGTAAGAGTTGACACTTGAACTATTTATACAAAAGATGATGCTGTTAGTAGGATCGATATAACAATAGAAATACCGTTTTCCAAAGATATAAGCTATATATTTATTTATATGTATGCATTTATGCACATATCAAATTAAATTCGATTGCAATACACATGCACGCCTATTATAAGTATGCATATCGATGTCATATAATATTATAAAGTTATTATACAATGTTGTGTACAATATGAGTTTTTCTTGTACGAGTCCAGGTTGTGGTGAAAAGTCATATTGGACGAGACACGCAGTGTCGAGTCCAATATGACTTTTCACCACAACCTGGACGAGTGCAAGAAAAAACTCATATTGTACACAACATTGTATAATAACATTTTTATTATCCATCTGTATGTTTACCCAAATTTTTGGAATAAAATTATTGTATAATTAGAGGATGTACCAGTCTGAGTAAACTCATACCTAAATATTCATTACAACATTGAATATAAGGTCTGACGGATAACATCGCTATCTCATTTCCAAGTCCTCGGGATTCCGTAATCTGATTGATTGCGTAAATTATTTTCCGTCCAATGAAACCGTATGGGTTAATAAACAAGTGTTAGAGGGCGGAGACTCCCATAATGTCACCTCTAAATATAGTAACAGAGCGGAATTTCTCCGATCGAAAGCGATGCTTGCAAATACAACAGAGACAACAATGGCTTCGAAATTATATATTCGGATTAATTTGAAGGATGTGCTAGACCTGATAGATAGGCCTGCGCATGGTACCAACTTGGCCTCCCATAAATATAAATAGAACTCACTCATGTCCGTGTATTTGATTTACTTTATTGTACCATGGTTTGCAAATCAAATTATTTGTCGTAAAAAAGTCATCTGAAAGTTAACACCGAGGAAATGACTTAATTTTATGCTTTTAAATAGTTCTAAAGCATCATTTTTGATGACGACCTTATTTTTTGCTCTCGGATGCAGCTTTCCGGTTGATGCAGCGAGTTCATCTCCCGAAAAAGAATAGTCGCACACACGACAAATATTATCTGCTGTAAGTTTATGTGGCGACACAGGCCATTGCTATTGCGAAGCACAACAAATAACACGTGGGGACACCTGTCAATCATCGATGTGTATTTTTTTTAATCCGTGACGTCATTTTGGGGAAGCTCTTCGCTGAATAGAAATGGTTTTGGCCACATAAGCTCCAGACTCTATATTTCAAATATAGAGTCGACGTTCACCCAGACTGAGGATGTACATGATGTAAACTCCCCACGGACCCCCCTCATTTTTGTAGTGGGAACATCAGTAAAATTATGACATTTCCCACTGCAATTTAGCCCAATTTTAGGTTTTTAATGGGAATCTAGAAACTTTTTTGGAGCTCCACTTTTCAACTCAGTTGCAAAACCCCAACGGGGAGGTGGGTATGTATAGGGTAGGAGTACAAACCATATTACCCTTTTTGTGGAGATCAAGTTGAAAATAGAGATGCAAATCAAATTTTACTCCGGTTGGAAATGTTGGTGAAACCAGTTAAAAAATTTGGACCCAAGGGGGTGAAGTCGGAATTCCTGAAGTGGACCCCCTTTCCCATCATTCAGGACCCCTTCACCATGTCTTCTCAGCAGTAGTTTATTGTTTCAAAAAGCAGTCTGATATTGAATTCTTTAATAAACATGATTAACACACTCATACAATTGAAATTGAACACTTGATCATATATCACAGAACACAGATCTGTATACTACTGTAGTAATAACAACACAGACTCTATACTCGTATCACAGTTTCTATATCAAAGTCTCTAAGTGTATATCATGGTACCTGTACCACAGTCTATGTATCACAGTCTCTATATCACAGTCTCTATATCACAGTCCCTATATCACAGCATTTTACTACTTTTGAATCTGAATGTTTATGTTAAACACACCACCATTTACAGTAGATCCAGAAAATACGGGATATTGCTGATTCTGTGGACTACATGTATTACATATACTTGTCTTGGTTGGCATACAATTTTCCTTCTCACTTTCAACAGGTTTAGGCACATTGCGTTCAAATTCCTCAATGTCACGAATAACAACACTGAAATTTATCCCTTCATCAAACAGAGCATTGGAATTGTCCTGTCCACTTTCAGCACTACTAGTACTAGCAACATTTGTTGGATGGGTTACGGTTTCTGACATGTTTTTTTGTTTTTTGATAGTTACTGTACTGTACTCGTTCAAACTCTGAGCATTTTTGTGTCCTGTCAACTGTATTATATCCACATTGTCAAAATCAGCCTCCCGTAGTCGTTTAACAGTAGTTTTTCTTCCGCTGTGGTTAGTTTTCTGACCTGGAATTCCACCCTGCTCTGCCATCTTCTTCATGATATTCCCAAGAGAATGGACTTGAGCCTTAAACCAAACTGACGATCCGTCGTGTGGGTATCTGAGACTTTTTCCAGGACTGTCACGTGGCGGCTTTTGCCCAATCGGAAATGGTGTTAGTTAAGGGATGGATAATAAAAAGTTATACAATGTTGTGTACAGCATGAGTTTTTTTGACGAGTCCAGGTGTCGAGTCCAATCTTTTCACCACAAACTGGACGAGTACAAGAAAAACTCATAATTGTACACAACACTGTATAATAACTTTATTTTTATCCATCTTTATGTTTTTTCAAATTTTGGGAATAAAACTTTAGTGGTTATTTTTTATATTTATCGGCACTCAATTCTCTTTCAAAGCCTGTATTTGATCATCAGAATGCATTAAACAGTAAAACGGAAATGAAAAACACTCAATGCCGAAGTGAAATGTCTGCTAAACCCACCAGCGTTGCGCGCGCATCACAATTTCACCGATTCGTTTCGCAATAGTTAATTCGTGACGTCACAGAGTCCCGATACAAAAGTGATATTGCACACTTGGGAGTCCAATATGACTTTCGGGAGTCCAATATTACTTTTTCCAGGACTATCACGTGGCGGCTTTTGCCAAATCGGAAATGGTGTTAGTTAAGGGATGGATAATAATATGTTGTATAATGTTCGCGTCTGAGATCGACCATGTCCACCGCCCAACCCATAGTATTTCAAGAAAAATAAAACACGATTATACACTGACTGCCCTTTCCAATAATAACAACACATATAATCACGAAATGGCAACAAAATGAGTATCCTTCGAATAGACTGAATGTATAGGTCATGCCTCCTGTCAGGGATGCGTTTGAGGTCATACCAGTACAGTGCTCGAACACGTTAAATTTATGCATATTTCACAATGGGCACACACCGCCACAAATCATCGATTTACCAACGTTGTGGTAAATATATAGAAGCATTAATTAAGTAACTGCGTGTTGTTTGTGACATATGTAGATTGGGGTTGAATCTGCTGTAATTGCATCTCGGGAGGGTTGTTGTATCGCCGGGGGTGGGGTGGAGTGGTAATATTTTGCTATATGTTTTCGCCTCAAATCGACCAAGGCATCGCATTCAAGAAGGGCGTGTAATCCATCAACTGAATGGGCCGAAACTCTCTCCAGTATACTTTTTCTATTGGTAATTAACCGATGATTTTGAGTACGAAAATAAAAAAAAGTGATTGAAACGTTCGTTTGTAATATTTTGCTATATGTTTTCGTCTTAATTCGACCAAGACATCACCAGCTTTGAATATACATATCGTGAGTTAATATCTCATATGGCATTCCTAACGATAGATTGTATAGAATAGTCACCATTAATATTCATGTAAATGAACCACGAAACACAATATATATATTTGTGATGGAACAGGGTGGATTGCGCGGAATTTCCGATGTTTGTATTATAATAACACCAGTGATCACCATTTCCATGGCAATACAGTGGATAATCGTTCCACATTATTATCGTCATTGGAATCAGGCGGTCAACAGTGCTGTTATTCGTCGCTCCTAGCTACGTATGAGTGGGAAATTGGAGTAATCACCAATAGATAAATCATAAGAGCACCATCTTATATTCCGCTTGCGGTCTAATTCCACCGAACTTAATATTAGCCAACATAATAAATTATCAAACAGTTGAGTATAAACCATTCACTATATAGTGTCCCGTAGGTGTGAACAATGTCAGTCTAATTATTATAGCATTACACTGACCAAATTCAGATTGAGCATTTGAATCTACTGCAATGAATAATGATGTCCAAATTTGTGAACATATATAATTGTTTACAGCAGTTAGACAAGTATTTATAGTCTGGTCTGGTTGGTTAGCCATTCGGAGTGGACACCCCGCCAATCAAGAATATATGGCCACTTCACTGCCAGTATGCAGGAGGGTTATATACTATATCCTTGTCTCGAACAACGGATGGTACCACGAATCCCTCGGTACATTTGGGCAATTTCAAATTAAATTAAATTCAATTATAATTATATACAAAAACTAGATCAAGTCTAGAAACGTGCTCGGACTGAAAATGTCAGACACTGACCGGAATTACCCCCAAATTCGTGAATTTTGTTCCTTATTCGTTATTCCTTATTTCTTATCGTCATATATCAGAAAATGGTCGGAATGACCACATATTAGTTCACTGACACCTCATATACACCTTGGGCCAAAAATATTTTGAGTGGAGCTTGAAAAAGGGGCTCTAAAGTGGTCCGAACGCTGTTCGGGTCGAAAAAACATTGGGATTTGGGGGAAATTACTTGAACGTATTCAGTGATGTGGCACAAACAAGTTGGCCGGAAAAAGTTTGGGTCGAAAATAGGGGAAGTGCGGAAAATTACCGGGGTAAATCCAGAATCGTTCATAGCCAAATATTTTGCGTGCTTGTGCGAAAAAAATCATAAAATGACCGGAATGACCCCAAAATTTAGTCATTAGGTCCGAACACTGCTCGGGTCAAAAACATTGGGGTAATGACCTTCGGAACATACTCAGTGATGTGGCACGAAACATTGGGCCGACAAATTGGGTCGAAATTGAAAAATTGTGTCGAAAATAAGGAAAGTCGGGAAATTGACGGAAATGATCGAGACAACTCCAGAACCGTTCATAGCCACATCGGCCAACATCTTGGACGAACATAAATTGGGTCTAGTTTTGCAAGAGAGTCGAAAAGTGGTCCGAGCGCTGCTCGAGCCGAAACATGTCAAAATTTACAGGAATAATTCCAAATTTGTTCATCGCCACCTCGGCCAAACATTTTGGTTTGAAAATGTTTTGGGTCGAGCTGCTCGGGCCGGAAAACATTGGGAATTGGGGGAAATGAAAAACATGGGAACGTACTCAGTGACGAAAAATTGGGCCGAACGATGTTCGGGCTTAAACTGAAAAAAACACTAAGTGTAAACCCTAACCAAACCTAACCAAACCAAATCCTAACCCTAACAAACACTAACCCTACACTAAATCCATAACACTGACTTTAACCCTAACCACCACACCCTTACCAAACCATAAACAAACACTAATCCCAACCTAAGTCTATCCTGACATTGACCATAACATTAACCCTAACCACCACAGCACCTTACACATAACATAACGCTAACCCTAACTACCACAGCACCTTACAATAACCTAACGCTAACCCTACCCCTTACCCAAACCTTAATCATAACAATAACCCTAACAGTAACCAAACCCTAATCCTAACCAATTCCTGACCATAACAATCGTAACTCTCACACTAAGTACCTATGCCGATAATTTAGTCCATTAGGTATCCGTGTGTACAAGCGCCTGATGATATAGGCCTCTGCCTTAACTAGGCGCAACTGAAGTCCACCATGTACCATGTCCAGAACGGAGAACATTAGGTCACGGGCACCATGTCCATTTGAATTCAAATAAGAAAAAACCGTCTTCTCAAAATTGTCAATATCCCGCATATGTTCTCTCATCCGCTCCCCAAACGTGCGTTCTGTTTCACCAATATATATACCTGTTTCGCATTTCCTACATGACAAGCAATATATCACATTTTGAGCTTTACAATTCACATTATGTCTAACAGTATACCACTTGTTTTCACGGAGTTCGTTACTTGTTCAAATGAAATTGAAATACATACTTGCAGTTTTTATCGCACAGGGGAACAGGACCTGGTGTCGAGCGGACCAAACGTTTTGTCTTTGCGTGACCCAATATATCACATATATTTGAGTCTCTCCTAAACGCAATAAGTGGAGGCTCCGAGAACACTTTTATCGTCCGTTCCGAGTCATGAAGCACGTTTATGTGTTTTTTGTGTAATCGACCTAAGGTCCGGGAGGTTATTCGAGAACGTGGCGACCAGAGGAACTCTTGTCATTCGCGCTTTGTCCCGTGTAGCGGTACATCCCTATACAATCTACCACCCGTGTCAGTTGCGTCTCAACAAATTTGGAGCTGTATGCTTGTAGCCAGAGTTGCTTCTTACGTTTGCCTCTCTGTCGTACATAGTCCTTTTTTCTCGCAAATCCTCCGAATTCGTACTCCTAATCCATATACCATCGACTTCTTGGTATGTCTCGGGTGGTCTGACTTGCTATTGAGGTACATTTGTTTGTCGGTGGGTTTTTGTGGGATAAGTCAGTGTAAATGCCTGTATCGGTTGATTTTACATACACGTCCAAGAACTCAATCATTTTCCTGTCGTATCTCAATTCTACCTTTATGTTTGAATGTATGCTGTTCGCATAGTCATAAAATTCCATTAAACTTTCTATAGACCCAACTCCAGATTCCAAAACCGTCACCAATGTAGCGCTGGTAAAATGCAGTAGGTTCCTTAAACATCATCAATTTCTCGTCCCATTTCCGCACACACGAGCAAGCATAGTTCATACACAGCTCGGTCGCGCTCGCTACACCTTCATGTTGGATAAAATACTCTTCTCCTACGCTAATCACATTGTTGTCCAAAAATAACCTCATTTTAATAACTTGGTATGTTGGTATATATTTGTCGCTCCTTTGGCCAAGTCCTTCCCTACACGCCCTCATTCCTCGGAATCGACGTAAACAGTTTGTACACATCTAAAGAAAACATAAAAGAATTTTGTGGAATCCGTCCTTTAATGCATTCCAGATTATTTAAAAAATCAGTTGTACCTCTTACGAAGCTCGGAGAATCCTCAACGAACTTATGTAATTCACTCTCAGTCACATCTGCCATTTTTTATCCGTTGACGTGATTACCCCGCTTACAATGGTTCTCAACAGGCACAATGTAAATCCGTAACACCATCCACGTAACACGTCTAAAACGAAAAATAAACTCATATTTTCTTTATGAAGCTTTGCATATCCTTTAAGTTTCCTTTCTGTCGAATTTCTAGGCTTCATATATCTGTGTAGAGTGCTGAAGATTACTCCTGAATTTTTCATTTTAATTAACCCTTTACCCAACAAAACGGCCAAAAACGCCCAAATAAAGCTTCAACAGCCTAAAATATCTTCGGTCTGTCTCAATAACACCATACAAATATGGATATCATTGGAACCGGTTCATCGAGCACATTGTGATGGTTACAGTTATTCCCTGTACCAATGCATTCTCTTATATATGCGATTCGACCATAGGTCGCCTCGCACATATAAGAGAATACATTGGCCTAAAAAAAAAATAACACTTTTTACCATTTGTTCTTACATTCTTTAACAATTTTATAATTTTTTCTTACATTTTTTAACAATTTTTATAATATTTTTCTACATTCTTTGACAATTTTATCATTTTTAATATGTGTTAAGCCAATGCATTCTCTTATATATGCGAGGCGACCTATGGTCGACTCGCATATATACGAGAATGCATTGGCACAGGGCCGTTCTGTTGGGTAAAGGGTTAAAGTTGACCGAACATTCGTGTTGCTTTATCCACGCGTTTTTAGTGGTGGGTTTATATGAGTTGTTCTTCGAAACCTATCCACGTAGTCCCTCGAGGTAATCATTTTTATTAAGTATTACGACACCTGAGCCTTTATCTGCCCGTCGAATTATTATCTGGGGATTTTTTATTAAGTACTTCATGCCTTTACGCTTTTCGAGCGTCAGATTTTGGACAGAACTCCTTTTCACATTCGAGATAATGTCATTCTTCACCAGTTGTATATATGTGTCCAGCGCAATATCCCACCCGCCTTCTTCAACTCGAGTTTATCATCTTTTTTAGTATGTTTCCCATTTCTATTATTATCAAAGAAACATTCTCGGAGGCGCATCCGTCGTCACTCAACGTCATTTGATCGGCCAATCGGTAACGCACTCCGATTTTGTCCGCCATTGTTAAAGGTAGTTCAGATAAACTCGAGTTGAAGGATGGTCGTTGTCCAAATCTGACTCCCGAAGAGCGTAAAGGCGTAAAGAGTATCATGTGTTGAAGCTGAATGTATAATGACTGCTATTTTGTTATCTACATGATACCTTAGCAGTCCTTTCTCATTCCCTTCAGTAGATACAAATTCTTCTCGTGCGTAACTTTCGCCACCTAAACCGCCCAATGGATATTCAGCAAATATTCAGTAACTCAAGTTTTAGTATGTGGGAAATACTCATTAAGACTGGATTCATCGGAACTATGTTGTACGCCATATTGATACGCCTGTTATCGGTTTTTATATGTAGACCAGTACATTTTAACACAAAAATAATATATTTGCCGATTTCTCGTCCATACGTTCATACGTGCTCTACCATTCCGTATTAACATATATCGCATGCAACCCATATAATATCATTGACAAATCCATTACATATTTTCTTATCAGTCACTAGTGGCTAATAGCTAATAGTCCCAGCGATAATCACTTTCATTGTATACATGCGCGCGTGACGTCATTTTGTTTCCATACCAAAAGATAAACAAATTATATTATATTATTGACAAAATAATGTTATTGACAAATATTACCAATAAATAACCAAATAGGCGTCACATAAAGACGAAACTAAAAGGGACTATATTTCGTTGCACGTGTAGCGCAGTACTGACGTATAGTGGTGAAGCGTCTGAGCCAACACGAGACTTGTATACAGTATGGGTGTTCTCTACAGAGCTGATGTTAAAATGCATAAGGCTTTAGTTTTTTTTATATGATATACAAGATCTTCATCTCGTTATGTTGGGATATAATATTTTATAAAACTCATTTGATAAATTTGATTCACAACTTGTATATGACTCGTGAATCAAATTTGTCAATCTCATTTCATAAAATCTTATATCCCAACATAACTCGTTGGATATCCTCTATATATGGACCAAGGGAAATCTACTCTGTTTAACTTCACAAGAAATTGATCCAAGTTGAAATAAAAACATTGTGGGTCATTTAATTATGTCCATGTACATTTTATATACGTATACACTTGAACTGGCTCCCAGTATCTCTAAGCGGTTGTTAAGGTTACCCACACTATTCAAATAGCGTCTGCCAGTAAATCACTGTAAAACGTTTAAACTAACCCGACTGTTATTATATGAATGATACAAATCACGGAATACAACGGATGCTAGTGTTTTTTGAAAAAAATGCACTGTCTCTTTCTTTCCCTGAATGAGTTCATAATTATATTCCTATCGGACAACCTAACAAAACATTAAATAACTTCGCATTCGTTGTCATATTTGGGAACCCTGCGCACTTTAGTCAATGCGGGTAAATCGTGTGGACCCAATACAACACAACCAAGCGGCCCTGTTATAATAAAGGATTCATTTTCAGAAAGTCATACGTTCCATTGTCCAAGTATACAATGCATTGATACAATCATGTCATGTTTTTATTAAACGTCAAATGTTGAACACAATATTAAGCTAAAATATATGTCATCAATGGTAATTAAATATCACAACAATCAGCAAAAACACATCATTTAATAATAAGTAAATTAAGCACGTGTTTCATAAATCCAGCCAAAATAGAGATTTTCAACAAGGACATATTCTGGACATATCCGGCGAATAATTCTTCGTTGTATATATAATCTGAGCAATAATTAAAAGACGACCAAATCAATGGATTTTAATACATTTGAGAGGTTGATAATATAATATATTTTTGGTACCAATTACTGATAGCATAATTAATAATTTCACAGAAAAAACTACAATCGACAAATAGCTTATTGTCTTCGTTCTATGAGAGGAGGCTTCATTTGTATCATAATGTTGAGTTAAAGATTGAATTGTATAATAACATCATATCCCCCATATATTATAATGAAGAATAACGCAGCCGAAATGTCCAACCAAATTAAAACAAATGTCGATATGAAGTGTGATCCACTCAATCGAGGAGCAATAACCTGGAATTATGCCACCATGCATAGGAGATATGGTGGTCAGGTTTAACAAAGGTATGAACTCAGAACTAATCTCGTCCCACGTTTTCATTGATCCGCAGGGATGAAATGAACATTCACAAATATATAACATTATTTATGGGTAGTTGCCTTTCTAAGTGAAAACTATCATTAAATTTCACGAATCACGACTAATTAAGTCTCCTCTCGTAATCTTCAGATATGATATGACGGATACATGAACTGAACTTTTGAAACAAATCCATTTTACAGAAGTTCTTGGTGACGGAAAACAATGAAATCTCAATTATTGTTCATGCCCTAAAAGTAAAGTAAAAGAGGTTATAATTTTCAACGTGTCGATGGTTCTTAAATATTCTGTCACAATAATCGATTGTACCGAATGTCAGCAAGAAATTCCTGACAGATTTTGAGAAAATCAATTTTGAAAGCAGGACATTTTGGCAATACGTGCGACTGACCCATAAGTGAGAGGTAGGCAATATTGAACTGAGACCTGTTGGTTGTGACTGAACACCCAGTAATGTCTCCGCAGTGGATATATCTGAATAGTAATACAACGTTAGTTAGGTCATCCTTGTCAAGAAAAACAAATATCGCCCGACATTGTCAATGTCGATAATCCTCCAGTGACAATATTATTTATAAACAGTACTGTAACAAAACAGTGGCAATTGTCAAGAAACGCCGCTGGTTTTTAAGATATAATATTTTCTCATGAACAATAACATGTAACATAGTCTATGGGTTAAATGCACGGATCGCTTTTGGGATGGGTGTTGCTGTTAAAACGGTCACATCTGCTAAAACCGCCAGAAGCTAATAGAATATTAAAATATAGGCAGACTTTGTTCTTATACAGTCATAAATGTTGTCTATATAGTATGTTATTGTCAAGTTCGTACGCTTTGTTATCTAAACAAAAGCAAAAATGTAAAAAAAAAAAACCTGGCTTTTTTTAACATAACACATCATACGAACTTGACAATGACATTGTATGCGATTTTTCTAATAAAAGAACAAAATATGTCTATATCTTAATATTCGTTTTGTTTATGGCAGTTTTAAAGGGTGTGACCATTATACCCGCCGCGAAGCCCATCCGTGCCTTTAAGTGACTATTGGTTATAATCAAATCCAGATATCTGCGTATTCATCAATAACTCGTTGACAACAGTAGTAACTGTGTTCACACACTCGAAAATTTGCCTGGCATTTTGTGGCAGCTAGTTCAAGAAAACTAACACAAGACTGCTTACAACATACACGTGTGCCACAACTAACTACGTGAACAGGTAAAAACTATGTAGTTCCACCTGCAGCGATGCAACCGTAATTTACCTGTATGAGGGTATCACCCCCCCTGAATCCTGAATACCAGTTAATTTTGGGGGGTGAATCCTGAATACCAGTTAATTTGGGGGGGGGGTGAATTCCGAATACATGTTAGGAAATAATATGCGATAAATGACATACAAATTGACTGTTTTAATATCAGACATATACAATCAGAAGTGCCGGTCGGGTTATGGGCGTTATGAGGCCGTTATGAAACGATTAATAATACTTTATGATGGCATGGTGGTCGAATATGCCCAAGAAGCTATTCTACCCACTCACTCATACAGATAACTAGCACAAAAATATTATTTTGCGCCATCAGAACCTGCGTCCAAGATATTTTGCTTGAACCTGAATACCAGTTAATTCGGGGTTATGAATCCAGCGTACGGCTTCGAAACACCCTGAATCCCGCGTACCGAAGGGTGTGGGTGATACCTCCTGTATATATCATGTCACTATCTTGCATGAATCATTCATACAAGTGTTACTTATCATGTTGCTAGCTTTAGAAAAGATGAATTTTATATGAATGATGCCGTTTATTTTATGCCACTATATGGTTTTCTAATCCATAATATTAGATTATCTGTTGAAAACATATTTCGTATGGACCATCCGGTGTGCGAACAATAATAGTTTAAAACTCACAATTCTACTTTGTGTTGAGTAATCTATGTTTCAAATCTACGTTACAACTTATTGATCAACTATATGTGTATTGTATCTGTTCATGTGTTACACCTGTTTATGATACAAATAATTGTTTCTATGGCAATATATTTGAATTGAACTGCATACATATTATTTCAAAGGAAAGCTGACATGTACTGTTTTACTGAAAAGTAATCAACAATGATCAGGCGTACATGTAGATACAGAAAATAACGGAGAATAATCACATCAACCTACCATATTATATCTCGAAGATAATACATAATAACTAGAATGAAATTGAAATTGCACGGCAATTTCGATACTTCAATGTTTATCAATCTATTCAACACCAAGATCAGGCAGTCAATGTGTCCATACACATACGACAAAAAGGGGTCGCGTCAGTTAGTTGTGTATACACCCGTTTTCGCTTGTCATGTAACTCAAGCGTAAACTGTTGAACAAATTATTTTACGACATTGAACCACTCGTACTGAACATGTTTTCATGACCATGAAACTGAACGAAGATTACACGCAGCGGTAGAGCTGACAGTCCCCTATATTTTGGTATCGGTCACATCTATCTATATCCTTATCCGCCTTGGAGCAGTTACTTGCACAAGGAAATGGCAGCGAAAATTTTCAATCGGACATTACTCTGCATCGTAGTATGATTGGCCTAATCATACTAGCGAGTCAATTTGGTAAAATTCGGAGAAAAACATTTTTTTACGACATTGAACGACATTGAGCGGCACTTGACCTCGGATCTGGATCGATATACTTCGGGGCACTAAGCTCTCAACGCCCTGCATGTTGGTATTTATCCCATCTCTCTGCCTCTATCCGTTCCGGGTGATGCGAGTTCAAGGAAAACATGCAATTTTTCAATTTTCAATTTTCAGGCCGCCATCACTCCGCCATTTTGCCGATTGACCTAGATGTTATGGTATCGTTATCGGCTTGTCATAGCGATACTACCATGTGAATTCGGTCAAATTATGACGAAAACTTTTGCGCGGATAAAATGTTCCACCAAGGTCAAGGTCAAGGCCGGACGAAATTGACACTGGGCCCACATTGTAATGAAGTACTAGGGCTATGCAAGGAATAATAAAAATTAAAATTAAAATTACAATTAAAACATTGATGTATAGCTGCATTGGACACCGTTCACCCTATGAACTACTAAAGACAATAATTGCGATAATAAATAATAATGAATTCACGATCGTTTCTCAGTTCCTCAATATAGAAGATGACTCTGATAGACTCTAACGCAAATAGCGTATGATAGGCAAAACACTCTGGGGAGAGTGATTCACTGCATATACGACCATTGATCAAGACCACACACCATTGCTCACATTTGTGTATATTATGCGAAACACAACGCGCTAGACAAAATGCAGGTAAATATTTGCCTAACTCATGAATTTCCTGATGTTTATAATTGATTTAACAGTTCGTTTTTCGTTTGAACAACAAACTATTTTGAGAACAGAGGAGTGTTGTACATGCAAACTAGTTTGGCATAGGCGCAAACAATTCACCCCTGGTAAAGTGGTCCTGCTAACTTGATATGACGTTGGTGAGTCCTGTTGAATTGATATGCTGATGTTGGGGCAAATAGATGCTGTATATAGAAAAAGTACTGTCAATGTTTTAAAAGTTCGTGGCCTTTTACTAATCTGAGCGGATAGAGAAAAAGTATGCCCCTGTATGAAACACTCAACAACATACATATTCAACCTTATATTAATGATGGCTGCACTGGTGTTTGCCAAACGACAGCAATATATTGTCTGATCATGGTACCTTACTCGTATATAAATTCGCGTAGTACTATTTTTCGCTCAGTTTTGAATTCGCTCACTTTAAATTCTCGCACCTAGCTGCTCGAATTCAAGACTGAGAGAACTATTTTCGCAATGTTTCTGTGATATTTTCGTATATCTTGGAGCTGATGACAGTTTCGGCTTTTAGTCATTGCTGTATATAGTATATGTGTATATTAAACACCATCGCGGCGGATTTACATCGTGTAGATAATAAACTAGTAATACCATACATGATACTTGTGTGGCGACCTGGACTATTAGCATTTTTCTTAAACAAGAATTTTAACAATGTCTACTATGTTACCATGACTTGTCGCTTGAATTGCGAGCAATGGTCTTGATAGCGGTTAGCCGAATGTAGATATATGCATATATGTATAGGCGTAATTGTTTATTCAACCGTTCATAATATATGTAAACTCAACAACACAGCACTCTTTTATTTCATATGGACTGTGGTTTAGATTAAACTTTGGAGTCGTACTATTTTTCGTTCAGTTTTAAATTCGCGCACCGATGGGTGTGCGAAAAATAGTACTGCGCGAATTTAAATACTAGTAAGGTAGGGTTTCAACAACCAACACATCCGTTATTTTATAATATTTTACAATATATACGTGTTTAATGTTTTATACAAGTGACGTAATGACTTTTCCTCTCTTCGTTCAGATTACCCAAAGGCAACACGAAACATTGAGGAAATATATTGGTGGTGTTGCTTAACAACATCAGATTTCCGCACCAGTACCATATCAATTCAGCAGGAATCACCAGCCTCACAGTAGGACCACATAACCAGTGGATATATCTGCGTTATGTGGTGACACAAGTGTCCGCAGGTTTGAAATTACAGTCAAGTTATATCTCTATGGTTCGGGTACATGCGTATACAACAATTGGTAGAAATTGTTATATTGCTTTCATCCTAAATCGACTGGACTGCGAATGAGTATGATGAACTACATGCTAAATCGATTGGATTGTGAATGAGTATGATGAAATATATGTAAATATTAGACAACGTGTAAAATCTTCATGTCTAATAAATTGTTTGTGGTATGACTCAAGATATCTGGCATACTACATTATAGCTGTTTGGGCTATACGCGCTGCTGAATCCTGATGTTGACATCACCGCATACCATAATGTTAAATCCTTGTTCAGCCAATGTGTGTCCGGAATCTGTTGATCATTCTGTGTGAGGTATAGTCCGTCTGCATTTATCTTGCCGTCAATCCAGTATTCTGCAACACACAATCAGCCCCTTACGTTGATACGTTGTGAAATGTTCCTATTGATTAGAGTCAAACAGCCACATGCATATTTGGTCTGAACGCTACTTTCGAAATTATTGGTATGGGCCCCACTTTTGAAAGAAAATGACGGATGCCTGACTGCGTACGTTGAGGTAATTGTTCACCACTTTTCCATACGTAAACTAATAGTCGGGCTAGCATTAACACATATACAACACATAACACAAGGCATCGTTCATCAATAGCTGGTACATATCCGGATGATTTCCTCCCAAAATTGTATTGTTGTCCATGTTTTTACCAAATAATCTTAGTTGAAACTAAATTTAAAGAATCACACATCTACTTGTATGTACTGATAACAGGAATTCAATCGCAAAAAAAAGAGAATAACATAACATCCGACTACATATGTCCCATTATAACGACAGGAGTGACTGCTGAATCCATTATAACGACAAAGCTGACAATAAATCCATTATAATGACAAGTATGGCCGCTAAATCCATTACAATGGCAAGCCTGACAGATGAGTCCATTTTAATGACAAGACTAGCCTATGAACCCGTGATAATGCCAGGACTGACCGCTGATTCCATTATAGTGGCAGAACTGGCGGGTGAACCCATTACAATGACAGAACTGACCGCTGAGCCAATTATAAATGCAGAACTGGTCGGTGAAACAATTATAATGACAGGACATACAACTGAAACCATTATGACAGGACTGACCTCTAAATCCATTATAATTACAGGACTGATAACTGACACTATTATAATGATATGACTGACAGCGAAACCAATTATAACTAGAATGCACTCAGAGAGATGCCAACGTGCGCAAAAATGTAATAAACAATAATTTAAAAAATAATTTCACTGTATTTTACTTAATTTATTTAATTTAATTTAATGTTAGCAAAAAAAGACAATTACCATTTCTCATTTCATCACAGATAAAAGGCAAATTACTATATTAATCATTTAAGTAATTAAAACCAATTCCATGTTGCCGAAAGGATGAGACTTTAATATCGATTACATTTTTTTCAGCGGCATATTTTGATTTTCATTTTCCGATAGTCAAAGTTGACCAAAGGAGCAATTATAAGATATAATTAATACCATTTGTGTAAATATTGATAGCAGCCAATATGCAACAATAAATATCAATAATTAATCAATAATTAATCAATAACGATCATTTTATGTAATAATAAACTCTTCAAACGGTGTTTGTGTCAACAAATGCGTTTTGTTTTGTGTTACGTCATTCGTCGTATTTGACCCGGAACTCGGCTGAAGGTTAGGCTATTCAGCCTATTGCGTCGAATTACGAAATCGCGGTTTGAATGTCTCTCTTTTCCCGCACGATGAAAAGAGGTCTTCGCACGAACCAAAAATGATAAAACTTCCCAATTATAAGTAAAAATACCCAAATGAAGGAGTCTATGTAGGTCCCGAAGGAGTCTATAGACTCTTTGATGTAGAGTTCTGATGGAGAAAATGTAGGTCGATCTATTTTTGTCATAACTCTGACGTATTTTGACCTGGGAGAAAAAATCGAAATCGAGGCTCACTACGAGCATGCCAGTGTTAAATAGAGAACAGGGAATCCCGACAAATGGCGATATCGGCGACAAACAAATAATCGAAAACAACACATAAAATAAACATAGCAAAAACGCGGCACAGTAAAAATGTCAGAACGCCACGAGGTTTTACGTCGTTTTTGGTGACGTCATGGAGTGAAACGGAGTAGGATAACACCAACCTACGAATCTGTCTGATCGCCATACTGTTGCGCGAGCGCACGTAATGACACGAATGACCGCGGAACCAATTATAATGACATGACTGACAGCGAAACCCATTACAATGACATGACTGACAGCGAAACCAATTATAATGACATGACTGACCGCGGAACCCAGTATAATGACATGACTGACAGCGAAACCAATTATAATGACATGACTGACAGCGAAACCAATTATAATGACATGACTGACAGTGAAACCCATTATAAAGACATGACTAACCGCGGAATCAATTATAACTACAGGACTGACCGAGGAACCAATTATAATGACATGTCTAGCCGCGGAACCCATTATCATGACAGGACTTGCAACGGAACCCATTACAATGACATGACTGACCGCGGAACCCATTACGATGACACGACTGACAGCGAAACCCACTATAAAGACATGACTGACCGCGAAGCCCATTATGACAGGACTGACCGCTGAACCCATTATAATGACATGACTGGCCGCGGAACCCATTATAATGACAGGACTGACCGCGGAACCTATTATAATGACATGACTGACCGCGGAACCCATTATAATGACATGACTGACCGCTGATTCCATTATGACAGGACTGGCCGCGGAACCCATTATAATGACAGGACTGACCGCGGAACCCATTATAATGACATGACTGACCGCGGAACCAATTATAATTACAGGACTGACCACTAAACCCATTATAATGACAGGACTGACCGCGGAACCAATTATACTGACATGACTGACCACGGAACCCATTATAATGACAGGACTGACCACTAAACCCATTATAATGACAGGACTGACCGCGGAACCAATTATAATGACATGACTGACCGCGGAACCAATTATACTGACATGACTGACCGCGGAACCAATTATACTGACATGACTGACCGCGGAACCCATTATACTGACATGACTGACCGCTGAATACATTATACTGACATGACTGACCGCGGAACCAATTATAATTACAGGACTGACCACTAAACCCATTATAATGACAGGACTGACCGCGGAACCAATTATACTGACATGACTGACCACGGAACCCATTATAATGACAGGACTGACCACTAAACCCATTATAATGACAGGACTGACCGCGGAACCAATTATACTGACATGACTGACCGCGGAACCAATTATACTGACATGACTGACCGCGGAACCCATTATACTGACATGACTGACCGCTGAATACATTATACTGACATGACTGACCGCTGAATACATTATAATGACATGACTGACCGCTGAATACATTATAATGACATGACTGACCGCTGAATACATTATAATGGCAGGCCTGACCACTAAACCCATTATAATGGCAGGACTGACCGCGGAACCAATTATACTGACATGACTGACCGCGGAACCAATTATACTGACATGACTGACCGCGGAACCAATTATACTGACATGACTGACCGCGGAACCAATTATACTGACATGACTGACCGCGGAACCAATTATACTGACATGACTGACCGCGGAACCCATTATACTGACATGACTGACCGCGGAACCCATTACAATGACAGGACTGGCCGCGGAACCCAGTATAATGACATGACTGACAGCGAAACCAATTATACTGACATGACTGACCGCGGAACCCATTATACTGACATGACTGACCGCTGAATACATTATACTGACATGACTGACCGCTGAATACATTATAATGACATGACTGACCGCGGAACCAATTATAATTACAGGACTGACCACTAAACCCGCAGTAACAAGACTGACCGCTGAACCCATTATACTGACATGACTTGGCATCTAGTTGGCTCGTGTCATTTCTGATGGGGTTGATTAATTCCGTTCGGTATTCACTAATTGGTATGAGTACATGGACAATTTATTATTGTTGTCCATACCGTCCCGTTTCCTTAACAATAAATGGGACCACTTATAATGAGATTAAACGTACACTCAAATCAATATATAAACAAATAACACTCGTGTCATTTCTGATGAGTTTGGTTAGTTCCGTTGGGTATTAACTAATTGGTACAATGTATGTATACATGGGTAATTTATTATTGTTGTCCGTCCCGTCCAGTTTCCTTAACAAGAAATGCGACCACTTATTATGAGAATAAACGGACACTCAAATCAATATATAAACAAATAACATTCGTGTCATTTCTGATGGGTTTGATTAATTCCGTTGGGTATTCACTAATTAGTATGTGTACATGGGCCATTTATTACTGTTGTTCATGCCGTCCAGTTTCCTTAACAACAAATGGGACCACTCATTATGAGATTACAAGTACACTCAAATCAACATATAAACTAATAAGACTATAACTATAATAGATTATAGTAGGTATGACACAGTGTCGTGTTATATATACGTCTTCGAAACATGCCGAGCGTTGCTCTTTGAACATGCATGGTACTATACAACACACATGGCACCTATTTGAACATGCATGGTACTATACAACACACAATGCAACTATTTTAACATGCATGGTACTATACAACACACAAGGCACATGTTTTAACATGCATGGTACTATACAACACACAATGCACCTATTTTTAGAAGCATAAACATGAGATATGTGGGAACATGCAACAATATGACCAAAATCAGACCATTTCTCATGTTGTTAGCTAGCCGCTGGGGGTTCGTTGTTAAAAAATTTGTTAACATTAAAATGTGGACCCTGTTTGTATTTCTCATCTTTACTTGTGCATCCATGTATTTTTGTGTTGTATTTGAATTCATCTTATGTATGTATATTATTGTGATTGTGCAAAGAACCAAATTCCCCTTCTATTATGATAATGGCTAATATATCCATAGGTGCATTGAATTGTCTTGGGTTGGCTTCAGATCAAATAAAACGTATATCACAATGCTCATAGATACACATTCAAGTAAAGAGACTGAAAAACGGTGGCGTATGGAATGGGGTTATGAAGCACTATCAAGTGCTAAAAGAGGTGTTGCGATCCTGTTTAGAAATACTATCCAGTACAAGATACATAAAACAATAGTGGATGCAGGAGGTCATTTCATTATTCTTCATTTATCTATTCAGAATCAGAGATTAAGTCTTTGTGCTGTATATGGCCCAAATGATGATAAACCAAGCTTCTTTGAATATTTCGTCGAACAGATTGATGGTTTGGAAAATACATCTATAATTATTGCTGGTGACTGGAATGTACCCCAAGATTACTCAATTTATACTGTTCGATACAAACAGAGGAATAAGCTTAAATCAAATGAAAAAATTAAATTCTGACAAAACAGGTTAGATTTACGTGATGTGTGGGGACTTCATAACCCTGATTCTCAAAGATATAGCTGGAGAGGTCCAGGAAATAAAATGGCTCGTCTAGATTATTTCCTGGCCTCACCTGATCTTCAGCCATTTATTAAAAACTCGGAAATACTGTTGAGCTATACATCTGACCATAGTCCAGTTAGCCTGAGTCTACAATTTGTGAGTCATCTTAGAGGCAGGGGTACATGGAAATTCAATAATAGTTTATTCAGAGACACGAAGTATGTCGAGTCAGTTAAAACAACAATTGCAGACATGGTCAACCAATATACATGTAATAGCAATAATACAAACACAGTTTTTGGCGAAGAGAACTGTTTTACAATTAACGATCAACTATTTTGAGAAACTTTAAAAATCATGATTCGCGGACAGACTATAGCCTACTCTTCAATATTGAAAAAAGAAAGAGATAACTTAGAAAAAAACTTAGAGCTTAAACTTTTGAAGCTTACGGAAGAACTGGAAAGTAGAAACGAATCGACCACAGAAGAAATTGAAAAAGTTAAATCAGAGTTAGTTAGATTAAGGGACAACAAAATACAAGGAATCATACTAAGAACAGAGGCAAAATGGAAAGTAGAAGGGGAGAAATCAACTAAATACTTTTGCAATTTGGCAAAAAGAAGCTACACTGAGAAAAGCATACCGAGATTAATAAAAAGCGATGGGTCTGAAACAAGCAATTTGTCGGAAATAATGAAATAACAGCATGCCTTCTATAAAGATCTATATGAATCAAAACTCTCTCCCATAACAGCGGAAAATGAAGAATTTACTTTTTGTGATGAAAGCAACCCTTTCCTGAATTTTTAGATGACAATGAAAGTCAGTCTCTAGATGGCATATTCAAGGAAATTTAATGTTCAACTGCATTCTCAAAAATGAAAAATGATAAATCTCCAGGGTCAGATGGATTCACAGTGCCATTCTACAAATTTTTCTGGAAAGATGTTGGACACTTTGTGATAAATTCATTAAATCATGGATTTAAAATTCAAACACTCTCAGTAACCCAGAGATGTGGAATAATATTTTGCTTACCAAAACCCAATACACCAAGAGAATATATAAAACATTGGAGACCTATCACTCTCCTGAATGTTGACGCGAAGATTGCATCATCTGTAATTGCTAACAGAATGAAAACATTCCGGCCTAAGCTGATCTCAGACTCCCAATTAGGAAAAATGTTTGAAATTCTTTAAATTCGGACCAGATATTATTAGTTGGGTTAAAACATTCTACACAGACAGTTTTAGTTATAATATTAACAATGGGAATTTATCTGAAAAATTAGATATACACAGAGGTGTGAGACAGGGAGCACCTTTATCACCGTATCTGTTCACCCTGGCGGTGGAGACTCTTAACGCATCAATTAAACAAAACCCAGACATAAAAGGTATAAAAATCAATGGATCAGAATTCGTAATATCACAATATGCAGATGATATGACCCTGTTCCTTGTGGATGACTCACAATCCTTGAACGAAGCGTTTAATACAATTCTCACAAATATCAGGTCTAAATGCTAATTTTGAAAAAAACACAAGTATTATGGATTGGATCGAAACGGGGCTGTGCTGAAAAAATACGAACAGAAGAACCTGTTATATGGAACCATTCAAACGCTGTAACTATTCTTGGTATAGAATTTAATCTGTTCAATGAAAACTATATTGAAAACAACTACCGGACAAAATTGCAAAAAATTGAAAATCTTCTAAATGACTGGTCATTTAGGCAGTTATCTCTCATTGGAAAAACAACTGTAATAAAGACCCTAGCACTTCCTATGCTAAGACATTGTCTATCAGTATTACCTCCCCCCTCCAGTGATACCACATAAAAAATACAGCAAGCTTTCTTTCGCTTTCTGTGGTCGGGAAAAAATGATAAAATAAAACGCAAAGTTATTATCAATCGAATTGAGGATGGTGGTTTGAAGTTTCACCATCTAGAGTCTTTCTCCAATGCTTTGAAAATATCCTGGGTGAAAATATTTCTTGATCCATCCAACCTGGCAAGCTGGAAAATTATTATCATGGATGATTTGGAGCCATTTGGTGGCAATAAAATTTGGCATCTTCACACTGAAGCCTTAAATGTTCTGGGGAATAAGGTGAACTTTTTTTGGAAAAGTGTTTTATATGCTTGGAGTCTAGTGGACCAAAATCTCAGCACAGCCCCGGAAGATATCCTATCCCAACCGATTCATTTAAGTAAACATATCATAGTGGACAGGCATATGTTCATTAATAAAGAGTGGATAAAGAATAATATATTCGTTATAAATGATCTTATGAAAGACGACTCAGGATTCCTGGACTATGGTGAATTTTGTTGTAAATATAATTTACGCACTCCTTTTACATATTACCAGGGACTTTTGAATGCAATACCATCTCAATCGAGAACATGTGTGAGGGGAAATAGGAAACTTATTCTGATAAAAAAAATAAAAAATAGATAAGTTGGAAAACTTGACAACAACCTGTAAAACATTTTATCCCATACCTCTGGAAAATATTGTTGAACAACCAACCCATATTCAAAACAAATGGGCAAAAAGATTAGGAAAACCCATTAGTGGCTTGAATTGGAGTGAAATCTATAAACCTCCATACCAAATTACAGATGATACAGGGTTACTTAATTTCCAATTTAAGATCAATCATTATATACTGTATTCAATTTCGAAACTATTCAAGTGCAAACTATCAGAAACAGAACGTTGCACCTTCTGTGGAAACTCAAGAGAAACAGTTCTACATCTCTTCTATGAATGTTCCATTTCAAAAACTGTATTGCTTTAATTTCAACAGCTACTCAAAGAAAAATGTGCATTTCCAATAGATCTCACCCCAGAATATACTGTGCTTGGAATGGGAGACACAGAAGAAGCCATATTTGAAATATTGGATATTTGTATATTACTTTATAGAAAAAATATATATTTATGTAAAATGAGGAAAAACAATCCTACTTTAACTGGCCTCATTGAACATCTTAAATACTACCAAAACATTGAATGTCTCAGTACAAGTCACTTGGAAGTCAGTAGGGCTCATCATCTTAAAACAAGATGGGAAGACTTGAAACCATTGTTAACATATCAATAAGTCAACAGAAAACTGGAAATGTTTTTTGTTTACATTACCATCAATTCCAAATTCAACTAATGTTTTTGCATACCAATTGTAGGGATGAAGATAAATGTAATTCACATGTACTCTCCACTGAGATGGAATGCCCCCTCCACCCCACGGCAATAATATATCAATAAACTAAACATTTATTTGTTTACTATAATTGAAAAATGTTTGGTACAAAAGCAATAATATATCAAACATACAATCTATACTTTATGTTCAATAGATTAATCAACCATCATAATATATATATTAATATGTGTACGCCTATTTATGAGATATTCTTATCAGGATCTTAATAAAATATTTAAAAAAAATATATATATTTTTAGAAGCGTGTAAGTTGACGTCGGACTTTGAGTCGAAAGGCGCGCTCGCCGTCATGGGCCGGGGTTCAAATCCCACCAATCCAAAAAAATCGCACTGTCTCAAAACAACACGATTCTATTACGGACAATATATGTTCCAGTTCAGTGTCACATAATTGGCTCACGAAATGTACCTTCATAAACTGTGAGTCTGGATAGGATGTAGCTGTATATCGCCTCGTCATGTATCTGCACCAAGTGTCCTCCGGAAGCTGCGCACTGTGCAACTGCATCGATCCGACTATATGCGCCATTAATGATTCCAATGCAGTACATTTGGTATGACTTGTAGTCAGTAGGACAAACTGCAAGAACATGAAGACGAACTGTAATTTTTTTATGAAAAAATTACCATAAAACTACATAATTTATTGGAAACGTGGTTGTTTTGTTCCTTTACACGTAAACAAATAGTCATGCAAATAATTGCCAAATGACTAAAATTTAACAGAGTCATTATTTCAGATGGTAGACTGAGTATAAATAAGAATAAATAGTGCAATTTCAGATGGTAGACTGAGTATAAATAAGAATAAATAGTGCAGAGTGTTTTTGAAAATATTTCCTGTCAAACGGTATATTGACCTACATGAAGAAATGGTTGTTTTTAATTTGTAAAATCACTTTTTCATAATTCGAACACATCTCTCATATTGTGAGGGTAAACACGTGTTGTTATAATACAGTAGCATATATTGGTTATAAAGAATAATGATGTTTCTCTTCAAATTAATTATTTGAAATTGAGATGTTTTTGAAAATTAACGAATGGAGCGCCTTCTTAAATGTAAAAGCGTAGTTTCGTTGACCTAGTTATTAAGGGATGGGATAATCGTATTATGTATTTGTTTTGTGCTTGTAATGATTACAAAATTTGATGTATTTTGTGTATCGTATTTGTAATAAAGAATTCTATGAGTCAAATTATTTGTATTTGTAATAAAATACTTTGGGAATGTATTTTGAATTAATTGTGTGTTACTTCTGATTAGATCTGATCAAAGTATTTTAGATTGTTTTTGTAAAAAGTTGAGCGAAAATATTTGTCTTACTATATTAAATACTTGAATGGGGCCAATTGATACAAACTTGATATATGTTACATCGTTGATGAAAATTCCACCCACAGAAAATATTCACAAATGTTTCCACCAATAACTGGTTTGTTAGATGTTTATATCTAAAGATAATATATAACTGAGCAACCTATCAAAACACTGGTTACTAGTAGTACTATCTATATATAATATATCACTGAGCAACCTATCAAAACACTGGTTACTAGTAACACTATCTATATATAATATAT
The DNA here is from genome assembly GCA_032622095.1 of Siphonodentalium dalli. Taxonomy (NCBI): domain Eukaryota; kingdom Metazoa; phylum Mollusca; class Scaphopoda; order Gadilida; family Siphonodentaliidae; genus Siphonodentalium; species Siphonodentalium dalli. The sequence continues at coordinate 161,175,021 of CP136068.1, read as the reverse complement.
CACTGAGCAACCTATCAAAACACTGGTTACTAGTAATACTATCTATAGATAATATATCACCGAGCAACTTATCAAAACACTGGTTACTAGTAATACTATCTATTACACATTTGATTACTTTTTGAAACGTATTGTATTTGTAACCAAATACACAAAACTGGAAATAAGTATGTGTATTACATTTGTAATTAATACATTGACAAGCATTTGTATTGTAATCAAATGGTTGAGGCATGTATAAATTATTCAACAATAACCACTTGGCAATATGTATTATCCGAAGAAAGGGTGGAAAGACAATTGTATGTAATGTATGTCTGTAAATTACATCTATTTGACATGGTCACACTAATCATTGATATCATTAATCACGCGAGTGGTTCATCGTTAACAGGCGAGACAAGCGAGTAGTTATAACCGGGTGGTTCATCGTTAACAGGCGAGACAAGTGAGTATTTATAACCGATTGTCAACTGACGGCTGCCATGAAGTTTTAGGCCTTTAACGGATACCGAAATGAATCAAGTCTGGTGATACCCGCCATTGTGTTAAAGCATGACAACCAGAAGCGTCATTGGTGGAATACAAATTGAATTATAATAACTCATATACATCCGATTTTTATGTCATTTCTAGAGATTCGGGTGAATGTTCATCAGTATAATCGACGCAGAGTCAGGCTAAGATTTTGTTTTTGATTATGAGCTTAAATTTTAACAAATCGATATATTCTCTTGTCTTGAATAACAGGCACGGGAAACTTCATAAAGAAAATACTGGTAGGCTGAAATGCTCGGATACTTTGAGGGAGAGCTTAAGTGACACGTAAATCGTTTCTTTGAAATTATAAAAGAGTGACACCCTCTACAATTGTTCAGCCAGTATTTACAAAAGAACATCCATTTCTCAAGTTAATGGTTGAACATAGTCCTAGCTGTCAGAATTTTGACATATATACAGGCTCGGAATAACATGGGCAAGAAGGTACAATATATTGTTGTACTTAAATAGCCCATAATACCACCCCACAGGTCGGGGAATTATCTGCAATAATCCGTAATTTTTTTTATTAATGCAGCATCTATGAATCGTTCGAATTAATTGCATGTATAGAACCATAGCAGCCGTAATTGGATTGGTATAGAACTGTAACACACAATGTGTGTGTTTCAGTGAGTCCATGTTGACAACTACTCTGAGTTAATTGTCATATAAAATTCAGCTTTCGGTAAACCGTCATTGATAGAGCCTCTGTTCATTGAAGAAAGTTCAGTGCGATCAAGATAATTATCTATAATCGTGCGTGATATTGTCCCGATTTAATCATATTTCTATGCCAAATAATAACAATACATCATTCCTGAACCATCACACAACCGGCAACATAATGAATTCTGTTGTAACAGTTCCTACACAGGACATTTATGGAAATTTCTATGTAAAGGCATTCCTCGTGACACACGAGGGAATTACAGGTTTGCATGGCACTATGTTTATCTTGTAGATTTATGTTGAAACAGGCTATATTATTGTCCAGAGACAGTGTTTCGTGCGACAGATAATGGACGCCAAGGTTGTTAAACAATTTAATGCTTTAACCTGAGAAAGAAATAAATCCATGAATTAGTCAAATAGTGACAACAAATATATGAACATCAACTCAATATGCATACAAATTAATATCTCACACGCAAAGGGATAGTCATTGAATAATCTGGACACCATCATGATACACATCACACTGACAAATTAACAGACCACACGATTGCGACCACACTGTACCAATATAGACCAGTCAGGAAATCGCCCATATGCATGTGAAATATTTTCTGCTACAATTCGACCTTATGCATGCGGCAACACTAAATCACATGCAAATGGGTAGTTAACACCATGTCTCTTCCATGTACAACCACATACAAATGTTCTCCCCGAATACATGAAACCACATAGAAATATCGAAAGTGCACTCTCAACACATTGGTAGACAGTTCATTTCATGACAGTCAGTTGTCGGTGCACCACTGCTACGTGATATGCGTTAATAATCGGACAAATCAGGAGCACCAGGAACACTATTCTCTATTGGCGTCATCGACGAATGTGGTGTAACGTTAGCAATATGAGACCCGCCATATCAAATCCAGTCGTAAGTCGGGATTGTTTTTACCCTGTGCCAATGCATTCTCTTATATATGCGAGTCGACTATAGGTCGCCTCGCATATATAAGAGAATGCATTGGCCTAACAATTTTTTACAATTTTAATAATTTGTTCTTGTATTCTTTAACAATTTTATGATTTCACCCATACAGAGCCCCATAGAAACATGAGCAGACGACACTCTTCTATGTGCTTCTATATATGTGTGGGGCTCCCTGCAGGTAATGGATGTTTTTTTATTTTATGTCCTAAAAATTGTAAGAAACATTTATTTACAAAACATGATAAAAAATTGTTAAGCCAATGCATTCTCTTATATATGCGAGGCGACCTATGGTCGACTCGCATATATAAGAGAATACATTGGCACAAGGTAAAAAAATCCCGACTGGATTTGATATGGCGGGTCACATATGTAGTCACTTGAAAAATCAACACTTCAATCAGTATGGAACGTCGCATATAAACGAACTGTTTACCTCTAAAGAACATTACTGCCGACGAAGCAAATACACATCCGTGCGAGTAGTTACTTACGCATTGGCGAATTGAGACATATTTCCCTATAGTATCGCGCAGTTCATTCTGCAATTGATGATATAAATAGTATGTAGTAAGAGGTTGAGTGGATGTGAAAGAAGACAAAGGCGCGAAATCGATGAGTGTTTAGCGCCAACCGAAACTATTGGTATTCCCCATTGGAGACAGCTATTGACCGCATAACGGGAACACAGTTTTATTATAATAGCAGTCACAACACAACAACCTTTGAACCAAACCATTTTTTTTCTCTCCAATTTTTCCTTCCATGCTAACACGATTTCCCATATATTCTGAACAGATCATTATCACTGAGTGATACAGATAGTGAGGGCGGTAGACGGAGTGAACTGTAAAATGTATTAATACTAACCTATCTCACATCTTGTCCCCCTGAATCCTGTCTCAGAACAGTTACAGTTGAATCCGTTGATGACGTCATTACAAGTTCCGTGCACACACGGACCAGATGCACATTCATTGATTTCTGTGGAACGAAACATATAAGAGATGATAGAGAACATAATAGGTTACACCGCAAATAATTGAGTGGACTGTGTGTTCTATATCTACAAAATTCACTTTTTCACTTTATTCCGCAAAATTATGTTCGACCGACACAGAATGATACAAACACGTGCTCTCGCAGTAATTTCCATAACTAATTTGATGGGTGTATGCCACGTGGTTTTAAAGGTCTATGGTCGGAGGAGTAAAGGTCTACATCATAGCAACCACCAAGGGTGCGTATACCTAAGGCAAGTGAATGACGTCATATACAAAACTCAGAATTGGAAATGAAGCATCGTGACAAAAAAATAAAAGTAACTACCTCACAACTTAGGAAGAATTCAATTAATTGAGGACAAACACCCACTGTCCTGAGTGGTATTGATAAGCTATGGGGGGTCTACCACTTCGCATGCAAAATAACATGAATGACACCAACAGCTTGAATGTGGGAATAACCCACCATATATGGTAGATATTCAACCAGGCTGTGCTTAAGTTTGGGATTCCAATTGATGACTGATGTACATATACAGTACACACAAATAGTAATAACAATTAACGTTATGATTTTGAAACTAACCATGCTAGAATATTGACGGTAAGGTGGTATTAACTACTACGAGCACTATTACTAATAATAGTACTATTCTATTATAATATATGTGGGCATGATGTATGGAAATATTAAAGGACAAACCAATAGTTACAATACAATTATAACTTTTTTTTAAATTAAGCACAAGAAGAGCTTATTGAGAAGAAGAGCTTAAGAGCTTAAGCGCAATGAAGAATATTCAAATTGCGGTGATAAAGCCCAATAATGAATCTCTTAATAAGGAATAATATATTATATATAGACACATAAACTCCTTATAATTTAGGTGGTGTAGTCCATCTCCATGGCACAATGGGTCGATCAAATCTAGGATTATTCTACTATTTGCAGAAGGTTGGTTCCAATGGCAGATGAAACACAACGAAGCGGAAGATAATAATCTATGATGTTTAAACTTAGTTGGATCAAATCTCTAGAGGCATTGTTCATACCATTCGATGAATAATTTTTTCATCTGCCAGTTTACAAATAAATGAATATCACATGGAAGTGTGATTACATGTACCATTGGAAGCCTCTGCTTCGATGTGTTTCATTTACCATTGGAAGCATTCCGTTCCGTTGTGTTTAATTTACCACTGGAAGCCTTCCGCTTCGTTGTGTATCATCTGCCATTGGAACCAACCCTCTGCGTGTAGCCGTTTATTGACCATTGGCAGCATTCCGCTTTGTGTTATTTCCGTAATACTAGGTTATTTGTTGGACATATGAGACCGGGACAATTCATAATTGGTGTAGGTCGGCGTATCATCGTATACTAATAATCACATCACAGTCACTTAACGGCCGTATTTATCTCATGTGTCCTCATTCTCGTGGAATCCTTTTATTACCATAGCATTATCTAATGTGATTATGGCGTGCTGTATGTGAAGTTACATTATTTTGACAAACTACTCGTTACTGTTGTATTAGTTAGCAAAAAATAGGGCATTGCTGGAGTTATCGAAATCTATAAATTGGGCAAAGAAATTACCTGGCTGATAAAACATAACTCTCCACTAATTGGACATCTTCATATTAATTGTTTATTTTTCTTGAGCTCTTTAGTAAAATGATCAACCAATTGTTATTCATTGAAAGCAATAGCCAACTAGGATATACTTATGTGTTGCAAGTTATTGTTACATAAAGTATATATGTGTTCTTACACCTTAATCACAATGGTTATAGTTTATGTGGATCTATTCTCATTTCATGGTTGGTATAGTAGGCCTCATGATCTCCCTCATTTGCAACAGCAATAATCTTAATTCAATGTGAATTTACTTCATATCTATGTTGTAGATGCAATAGCATCTGACAAATATATACAGTTTAGTAACATGATCATGAAGTAATCATCGATCGCATTTCCCTTATCCCATTTCACGAGGGGAGGGATTATTTTTAGATACAGTCATAAATTATACAGGTGTCATATTCTGATTGTATGTAGAGTGAAACTGCAAGGCTTATGAAATTAATAGCACCAAGACCTTAGCCATCATTATTCTTGAGGAATATCGGCCAATAGCTCGATTTCACTGGATTATTAATCAGTACTTACCCTTTACAATAAATGTAAGAGTTATTGGAAATAGAAATTAAAATGTGATACATGATTGAATGAACAATTGATCACATACCTACTAACTGCATCGATATTCTACATAAGTGAGCTTTTAATTTAACTCTAATTGCGACCAATATAAACATATCAACGGGCCTCCCCTTTTAGTGCGAGGCATAAAAGAACAAAGCTATCATAGTAATAACTGAAACTGATGTAAAATTAAAACATTTGAATTGGCATACGTGTTTTGGTATGGAATTGTCTAGCCACAGGGATGAAATTGTCCAGTCGCTTAGTAGTGGGTGCATATCGACACTAACAGTAACAGTCACATATATTCGGACTGAAATGCCCACAACAAAAGTAGACTCCATAATAATCGGCGATAACTTGGCGACAATGTTCACATAGTCACATATTCATGTTTCCATGACAACATGATGCATCTCTCCCTGTAATAGTTGTAGTAAATAAAAGACAAAATCAAATTATTGTAATTATTGTAATCATCCGTCCGTTCATTGGTTTAAACATTGTTTATTTCCCATCAGATTTATAATTACATGAACAGTTTATACATGAGTTGACAAGGTAACAGAATGACAATGATGGATGATTTATGAATATAATTGTATCTGATGATAGGGGAGAACAACAGTAAGCACGTGGCTTTTTATGAATGTCGTCCTCACGTTGTGTCTTTGGGGCCCTGTAAAATATTTCAAATTTGTGTATGCGTTTTGTCTTTTAGATTCAGGGCTCGGCAGTAGATATACATTATAAATCGGTTTGATTCGTGTACTGTGAGTACGAAGGTATGATTTGCAGAGAGAGGAGAGAGAGAGATGGGAGAGATAGAGAGATAAAAAGAGAGCGAGAGAGAAACAGAGCGAGAGAGTAGTGAGTGAAAGGTGCCAGATTGTGATGTTACGCGTGATTTATTTATTTATTTATGCGGAACGGATTCTTCGCTTTGAGAATACTGAGACTGACCGGCATACTTTGTTTAAAATGTAAAATTCTATATATTATATATATATATATTTTTTTTTTTTTATTATTTTTTTTTTTTTGGAGCTCTATATCACTATTGAAATCGCTTTGTATGAATTATGTATTTTTGGAATTCTTCAAAAATTGTTTGATTCGTGTCCACACTTAGGGCGTCGTCACCATTTAGGAAGATATTAACCGAGGGGATAACAGTAGTTGGAAGATTATAAAGGAAAGTTTGTCTATGGAGTGAAAAGCGCTGACATTGGAATATAAAGAGGTAGTTATCTTCTATTTGGCCGCACAGACATCGGTCAGTGGTAGAGATATAATTTTGGAATTTATGTGAGTTCAAATCACTGCAGAAATTTCGAAGGCGTGCGTGAATTACTTGGACTTTTCTTGTGTAACAGTATTTGAAAAGTGGGTTTTTCTTTACATAATATTTGTTTATGGTCGCTCTAAACTCGTCATGATCCACTATGTCCCGTGTGGTCGCCGGCAGGGAATTCCAGAGGGCTGCTGTGTTCAATGTGAAGGATTTGTCATGGGAATTTGCGTGAAATTGGGGAAGTCTGAAGTTTTTGGCGTTTCGGGTGTTAATTCTTGATACGTCTGATACGATTGGAGGAACCAGGTCTTGGAGATACACGGGGTCAGAATAATTCGTCAGATTATGAATAATTTTGTGGAATAAGTAAAGTTTAGAATTTTCTCGTCTATTTTTGAGTAGTTCCCAGCCAACCTCTGATAAAAGTTTTCTGTCACTAACAGACCTAGTACAACCAGAGACAATTCGGGCGCACTCGTCGTTCGTGTTGTCACTAGTGGATGTTCAGTCCATGTGCATATTGCGACACTATTTGTTAGCCGTAGACATGTCGACAGAAACATTCAAGACTAGCAGCAATGGGCTATGACTTGGAGACAAGTTTCTCGTAACCACTCATGTTTCGATGAAAACTGATGAAGATGATGCATAGGTCCGTGTAATATCTGTACTCGTAAGTTGTAGTCATCAAACTGGTAATCCACGTTCTTCCAAATTATTTTGGTGCGTGTACCCTCTTATGTAGGTACACGTGTTTCTAAACAGTCACACCACTGACAATTTCAACATAAACACTCGAGTGAAGTCTCAACACGACGTGTGAATACAACCCCACCACCACAATTTTGAGGAAAATATTAATGATTATAGCATCGGCCTGTTTTCGTAGACTAACATCGTTTCAGGTTCACATAGAAACCGAAAACAGACAGTGTCAACATTATTTCAGCAGTGTAATGCTGGAGAAGTCACTCTTTTTCGAAACATTTATGAATATAGTTTATGGGGAATACAACATTGGTTAATTCTGAAATACACGAAGTCACGGAAGAACACAACTAAAGCTTGATGACAAAAATGATATCTCAGCCGTAATTTTGCACTGAATATAAGCATATAACGCAATAAAATAGTCAGATATCCGCCGATTCAGAGAGTGTCCTAATCAGCTCTAAAAATAAGTTCACTTACATGTACGTGATCGCAGATACAGGAATATTAAGAAGCAGACCAAAGCAAGATGCACAGCGAATTACACATGATTACAAGTTAAAGGTATACACTATCAAACTCGGATTTATAGTATAATACTGTGGAAAAAACATCAATAATTTGCAGTGCCCATCTAATCGCAGTCTTAATTTTGATATTTGACACCATATACTGAACTAAGGATTCAGTTCGCACCTACTCGCAGTATGAATGTTGATACTTGACAATACATACTGTACTAAGGATTCAGTTCGCACCTACTCGCAGTATGAATGTTGATACTTGACAATACATACTGTACTAAGGATTCAGTTCGCACCTACTCGCAGTATGAATGTTGATACTTGACAATACATACTGTACTAAGGATTCAGTTCGCACCTACTCGCAGTATGAATGTTGATACTTGACAATACATACTGTACTAAGGATTCACTTCGCACCTACTCGCAGTATGAATGTTGATACTTGACAATACATACTGTACTAAGGATTCAGTTCGCACCTACTCGCAGTATGAATGTTGATACTTGACAATACATACTGTACTAAGGATTCAGTTCGCACCTACTCGCAGTATGAATGTTGATACTTGACAATACATACTGTACTAAGGATTCAGTTCGCACCTACTCGCAGTATGAATGTTGATACTTGACAGTACATACTGTACTAAGGATTCAGTTCGCACCTACTCGCAGTATGAATGTTGATACTTGACAATACATACTGTACTAAGGATTCAGTTCGCACCTACTCGCAGTATGAATGTTGATACGTGACAGTACATACTGTACTAAGGATTCAGTTCGCACCTACTCGCAGTCTGAATGTTGATACTTGACAATACATACCGTACTTAGGATTCAGTTCGCACCTACTCGCAGTCTGAATGTTGATACTTGACAATACATACTGTATTAAGGATTCAGTTCGCACCTACTCGCAGTCTGAATGTTGATACTTGACAATACATACTGTACTAGGGATTCAGTTCGCACCTACTCGCAGTATGAATGTTGATACTTGACAGTACATACTGTACTAAGGATTCAGTTCGCACATACTCGCAGTATGAATGTTGATACTTGACAATACATACTGTACTAAGGATTCAGTTCGCACCTACTCGCAGTATGAATGTTGATACTTGACAATACATACTGTACTAAGGATTCAGTTCGCACCTACTCGCAGTCTGAATGTTGATACTTGACAATACATACTGTACTAAGGATTCAGTTCGCACCTACTCGCAGTATGAATGTTGATACTTGACAGTACATACTGTACTAAGGATTCAGTTCGCACCTACTCGCAGTCTGAATGCTGATACTTGACAATACATACCGTACTAAGGATTCAGTTCGCACCTACTCGCAGTATGAATGTTGATACTTGACAGTACATACCGTACTAAGGATTCAGTTCGCACCTACTCGCAGTCTGAATGTTGATACTTGACAATACATACCGTACTAAGGATTCAGTTCGCACCTACTCGCAGTATGAATGTTGATACTTGACAGTACATACTGTACTAAGGATTCAGTTCGCACCTACTCGCAGTCTGAATGTTGATACTTGACAATACATACTGTACTAAGGATTCAGTTCGCACCTACTCGCAGTATGAATGTTGATACTTGACAGTACATACTGTACTAAGGATTCAGTTCGCACCTACTCGCAGTCTGAATGTTGATACTTGACAATACATACTGTACTAAGGATTCAGTTCGCACCTACTCGCAGTCTGAATGTTGATACTTGACAATACATACTGTACTAAGGATTCAGTTCGCACCTACTCGCAGTATGAATGTTGATACTTGACAGTACATACTGTACTAAGGATTCAGTTCGCACCTACTCGCAGTATGATTGTTGATGCATTACAACATCTACTCTACTAATATAGGTATTCAGTGTGCACCTAATCGCATTCTGAATGTTGATACATACAACATATATTCTACTAAGGATTCAGTGCGCACCTACTCGAAGTATGATTGTTGATACATACAACATATATTCTACAAAGGATTCAGTGCGCAACTAAGCGCAATCTGATTGTTGATACATTACAACATATACTCTACTAATATAGGGATTCAGTGCGCACCAAATCGCATTCTGAGTGTTGACACATTACAACATATACTCTAATAATATAAGGATTCAGTGCGCACATAATCGCATTCTGAATGTTGATACATTCCAACATAATTATACTCTAATAAGGATTAAGTGCGCACCTAATCGCATTCTGAATGTTGATACACAACAGCATTTACTAAGGATTGTCTGTTATCGGCATAAACCAAAGAAAGAGTAAGAACTTAGATATACAGAAAATAATAATGTTAACCTTGTTCGCATCGTGTCCCATTGAATCCGGTCCCAGAACAGTTACAGTAGAATTCGTTGATCTCATTTTGGCAAGTTCCGTTGATGCACGGGTTTGATGCACATTCGTCGATTTCTGTGGAAAAGTGTAATGTAGTCGCAGATTGAAATGCAATAAAAGTAATGCTTTCCCATAATGGTAGCTACTCTTGTGTGCTCAAATAACAAACTAAATTTTGTCGCATATTTAATCAATCAATGCCGAGAACGGAGAGAAATGTATGCGACCTCCAAATGATAACACCAGCACGTACCATAAGACGCTGTATTTATGCCGCCTGTTTCTTCACTCTGAATGTTCATATATATATATATATATATCTGTATTATCCCCCATTTATGGGGATTCATATATAAATGTGTATATTATGAGAACAAACACAATTTGGCACATAACACAGTGTATAAGAAATTTAAGATTACAAATATATCTACAATACATGTTCCAATATGAACGATGAACCAACTGCACATATACACACACTCATGCACTACATATCGTAGACATTCCATTCTAAAGCCATACCGTACTTACAGACATACATACGACAGTCAGACAAGCGGGTATACGAGACAAACAAACAGATGACAGACATACATATATACATATAGACAAATATACTTACTGGTAAAACAATACACATATACATGTGATATGAACAATTACGAACACGCTTATAACTTCATGTTATGGTCGAGTTTATATGAAGGTTTTGGGAGATCTAGTCAGGACTTGGCGTCAGTCGATCAACATATTCTCTCCAGATGAATGCAGCTTTGTTCACGATAAAGTCTATTCGTTTATTTTCTTCTTCGGGAGCACAGTATATATTTTCATGTAGAAATATTAGTAGAACGCGCGTGTTGGATTCTACATCCAGTTTGTCATACTGCATATAAATGTCTATATGAAACACGTTTAGTAGCTCGAATTCAAATGTATTTCTATCGTCGCAAATGGAAGGACATTCGATTAAGGCATGTTTTACAAGATATTTATGTTTGTTGTCACATAATACGCAGGTTTCCATCCAGGATACAAATAAGGCGTGCAATAATTAAATATGATTTTTTATGGGTTGGGTATATACGACAATTTTCCCATAGCCGGGACATGCATAACGTTGGATGGACGGCAGAGAACCTGGCAAGTCGAGTATCCTCAGCTACGCTCATGTCCCAATATTCTCTATTAACGTTTTACCATGATTTCGTTGACAATCGGCTCACTTGGGTCTGCATTATACATCAGCATTGATAAATCATTTTGTGCCCGAATTTGAGAACGTTTTATACTGATAACGTGTTTCTTGATAAAACAGATTCTTCGTTGTGACAATAAACTGTTTCAGCTGTTTAAGTTATTTTTCGCCTTGTTGTCATAATGGAATTATCGTTCAGAACACAGGAGACAATGTGCCGGTAGTGTCCGGACTCCGAAGTTTGTTTGATGAAATATCACCGGCATTTATAACAAAAGACGTAAGCAAACCTGTGTATAGTGCCTGTATTTTCCGCGCACATGCATGTATATGAGAACAGTTTGTGAAATTTCCTCAATGTATCATTCTGAAGATCATTATGTGATTATTGTGGATTATACATTCGAAACAGGTTTGGATCTCGTTCAGTTTACTTCCAATTGCCCTCCCCTCTCGATAGACAAAAACATATTCAACCAAAAGTGTTGGGCCGCAACCCATGCAGACCACCCATATATGTCCGCTAATAATGATCCGTGTTTTACTTTAATGTCATGTATACCACTTCTCAGCAACTGACTCAAGTAATCACCGGACGACATGACGCCTGTAGCATTCCATGTAATCATATTAAGATTATTGGTGCCCATTTTACTGTTACAATTGATTGGTGACAAGTGAACGTCCTGATTTCGTATACCACTTAAGTACAAAAATAAGGTGAATGCTAACAGTGCAACGATTTTATACATTCTGAGGCAGATAACTTGAGAAATTGAGAAGATAAGAATGCTAACCTTGTTCACATCTTGGCCCGTTGAATCCGGTCCCAGAACAGTTACAGTAAAATCCATTTATCTCATTTTGGCAGCTTCCGTTGATGCACGGGTTTGATGCACATTCGTCGATTTCTGTGGAAAAGTGTAATGTAGTCGCGGATTGAAATGCAATAAAACTAATGGTTTTCTCGCAATGGTAGCTACTCTTGTGTGTTCAAATAACAAACTACATCTTGGATTTACTCTTTGCATGACTAAATCCTTTGGCAGACCCCACAGACCACATCCGATCATCACTGAATAGGTATAAGTATCTTATGATCCACAGGCGCCCCTCGATCATGCTATAGTTGTGAGTTACCCACCCACCACCCCATCCCGCCACCCATAGTATCGTATGCGCCGCAGGCGCCCTATAGAGGCTACTGCCCACATACATAATAGACCTGTATAAGTATCTTATGCGCCACAGGCGCCCCTCGATGATTAGTGTGTAGAGGTATGTACCCACCCACCATCCCATCCCGCCACCCATAGTATCTTATGCGCCGCAGGCGCCCCTATACAGGCTACTGCCCACATAAATAATAGGTATAAGTATCTTATGGGCCACAGGCGCCCCTCGATCATGCTACATTTGGTCGCATATTTAATCAATCAATGCCGAGAAAAGAGAAATATATGCGACCTCCCAATGATAAGAACATCACGTTTCATAAGACGCTCTCTTTATGCTGCATGTTTCTTCATTCTGAATGTTACTAGGACAAACATCAATTTGCTCTGTTTATTGTAAATATAGAATAGAGCAGAACTAATGAGTTAATGATAATTCTAACCATGTTCATAGGTTGTGTCGTTGAACCGTTTATGCACACAAAAAATACAATACTATAGTCAGGTATTATTAGGGGTGATAATATAATAATATAGACTAGAGAAAGATTGATAAATTGAGAAGATAAGAAGATTGCTAACCTTGTTTACATCTTGTCCCCCTGAACCCGGTCCCAGAACAGTTACAGTAGAATTCGTTGATCTCATTTTGGCAAGTTCCGTTGATGCACGGATTTGATGCACATTCGTCGATTTCTGTGGAAAAGTGTAATGTAGTCGCGGATTGAAATGGTGACATCGTTTTATAAGACTTCCAAAATGCAATAATAATAATGGTTTATCATAATATAGTAGCTACTCTTGTGCGCTCAAATTACAAACTAAATTTTGTCACATATTTAATCAATCAATGCCGATGAAGGATAAATGTATGCGACCTCCAAATGATAAAAACATCACGTTACATAAGATGCTGTCTTTATGTTGCGTGTTTTTTCACTCTGAATGTTAATATGACAAACGACAGTTTGCTCTGTTTTTAGAAAATATAGAATGGAGCAGGACTAATGAGTTAATAAGAATTCTAACCTTGTTCACAAGTTGTCCCCCTGAATCCGGTCCCAGAACAATTGCAGTAGAAGCTGTTGATCTCATTTTGGCAAGTTCCGTTGACACACGGATTTGATGCGCATTCATCCATATCTGTGGCATGGAGAAGACTATTATTGACATAGAACACAATTCGGGCAACAACATATTTCAAATAGTGTATATACATGTAGCCACACATGAAGTATACAAATAAAAACAAATATAATACAATAGTTAGGTATATTGTTAGGGGTGATAATATAATAATATAGACTAGAGAAAGATTGATAAATTGAGACGATAAGAAGAATGCCAACCTTGTTCACATCTCGTCCCGTTGAATCCGGTCCCAGAACAGTTACAGTAGAATTCGTTGATCTCATTTTGGCAAATTCCGTTGACACACATATTTGATGCGCATTCATCAATATCTGTGGAAGAGAGGAGTGTATTTATATCTGTTACTTGTTTACGAATTACTAAATGCAACATAACAATGGTATTTTATGATGGTACCTAATATGGTGTACTCAAATAACAAAATGTGATTAAATTGGTCGCATATCAATTAATATGAAATGCCTTCGACTGCCAACTGATAACAACATCGCCTACCGCAAGGCCGCTGTTATGCTGCATGTTTCTGCATTCTGAATGTTGATAGATCAGACTATACAATGCTGTTTGCAGACAATATGGACTAGAGCAGGAGTAAAAAATTGACTGTGTTCCATCTTATGTAACCACATTGTTCTTAATGCCATTTTCTTCATGTTTGTGTCCGCTATGTTAAGGCCGCATTCTAGCATTTTTCTAATTGCCGTGCTGTATTTTATGATATTCGGAGCTGCACACATAATGAAGTTAAGTACCAGGGATTTAATTTGTCTTCATAACATTCCGAGATAGGGACATTAAGTGTATACCACATTGTGGATAGGAATATGCTATTAATAACAACTCATTTTGATATAATCGATAATTTTCTGCATTTCCGGAAGTGACGAATGTTGGCGAGTTTTAGTTTTCTTTTATTCCAATTCAGAAACTCACATTATTCCTTGTCATATCCTAAACAAATATTCCTTGAATTTCTATACTGTTACTTGTACAAGTTAAATGTAAATCTCCATCATTCATATGCTAGATGACGATGTTTGACTGACGAATGGCAAGCTATCACAAGTAAGACAGTAATATCTATTGGTCCCTCCATAAATTATTATTCTGGTGTCAGATTTCTTAATCTGTCATATCGGAATATTATTCTGATATATATAATATGTGGCCAGTGTCGTCGCTTAAATTGTTTATGTCCGTGGGGGGGATTTGAACATATATTGGGCGAGTCTCTGCCGATTCCAATAGATGCCAAATACTCCGAGTGGACACAAACAGTTTAAGGGACAACATTAGCTACATATTTTATTTATCCATCGCATAAAACTTGCCTTTTGTGGAGTAAATATGTCATTTTCCTTAGTTGTACATTCGTTACTTCGATGGCGCCCTTACATTTATTAGGTCAAGGGAACTAATTAGCATTCACGATGTGCAAAAACCCGAGTGCAGCTTAGAGCGAAATAGTTCGAAATTAATGTTTTGGTAAAAATTATGAGAAACATGTTCTTGGCTTATTGCTTTTTAATGTATCTGCCTGTCTGCATGTAGCGTTAACACCTGATCTAATCTAATATAACATATTATTATACTGATATAACAGATTATTATATAAGGATTAACTATCATGTGGACAGTTTTTATGGAGATGTAACCGTGAGGTAAGTGGTCATAACTTGCGTAAAACCCGAAGAGTTTTACATACAAGTTATGACCACTTATCTAACGGTTACATATCCATAATTACAGTCCACATGACAGTTAATCCTTATATGTATATACATTTAGCGAAAAAGCCACTTTTGTGAATGTATTTAAATCGAAAAGTGTATCGTGACAAAACCAACCCAAAATATCCCATAGCACCCTTGGCAAAAGTTAACAGGAACAACTTCTTTATATTGAAACCTGAATCATGCGCGAGTCCAAATGCGACCAAAACATTACGCGTTTTTCTTTTCAAAACCAATGACTTGGCAATGTAATTATGGTGTTGCAGTTATGACCTCTTTCGGTTCACCGATAAATAACTGCAACTAGTAACGTGGGCGCCGACCAATCGGAATGCTGGATTTAATGATAATCACACTTAGTATGTATATATACTGATATAACAGATTATTATTCTGAATTAGTATATGATCATAATTTTATTTCTCCAATTTATATAATTCCAATTCCCCAATTTCAATAAATTCCCGGTGATAACAACGATTTAATATTGATATTATATAGAAACATAAGTAATTTGAGTGGAAGGTTTATTCCGTAAATGATCAGCTTAATATGTTATCTTAAAATGAAAGTTAATAATTTGATATAAATTTTATATATGCCTTTAAAATAAATTACGAATTTCCGTGTACGAGACGTAATCAAATTATTTCATGGATAGTGGATTGGGTAACGCGTGGCACACATGATCGTGTAATCAAATATATTGATATGGGGCGTAAACTCAAGCCACTCACTGACTGGTGGCTATACAATAACTTAAATGAGTTTATAGGACTAATTTACATATAATATAACATTTATTTGATACAATTGCTGAAAACTGTACACAAATTACTCGACAATAACAATTTGTATTTTCGCATTCCGGCTAATCTGCCATACTCAACAGACTTTCAAATAATGGAAATATGGATACCTTATTCTACGACTGAGACACTATAGAAACCAATAACAACATGTGAGTACAGTATCCATGTAAACACGTAAGGAAAAGATCGAGATCTCTAACGATGTTTACCTCATCAATGAAACAACATGTTAGTAACATATCTGAGTGATGTTAGAAACTTCGGGGGTTAACATAACTAATTATTAGACCTGGAACTAGATCAGTTTGCACAGCAACGTTCAACGTCACGACGTCTTGTCCAATCAAACAGCGAGTGTCATAATAAAATAGTTACCACAGTGTGTCCAGGTTGACACGAGGAATTGTCAGCCCTTAAGATAATTATCTTGATTGAACAATATCTGATTACTTATCTGGTGTATCATAGTAGAAATACGATATATCAGATTATATAATATATTATACCATACTAGTAACCTTATACATCATATTAATAAATGAAGAAGGGTGGTTCTACGCACTGTGCATATGAACCCTCATTTCTGGCGATGCCTCTACTTCAAAACAGAAACCAGAGAGTTAGGATCGCCACCTCTCAGGATGACTACGCCACCGATATTCCCGAATGCTATCACAACAATGCTGGACTCCATGCATGTCGCGCCTTGTGTGAGCTGGTCACTCCATGCACACAAAGGCGGATACCAGTTGGTTTTGGACTTCCAGTCCTGCCCGGCAAAGCCCTTATCAGGGTTCTCTACCGGGAGAGGACTGGAAACTACCAAACCAGCCAGGAAGAAGCGATAGAAAAAGACTCCATCCAGGAAAAAGAGAGACACATAGAGATTGGCTGAGGGGAAAAAGAGAAAATCGACTGATACCACACCAGGCGACACCTCCCGCGCAACCGAGATCGATGCACCGCCCGAAGTGGTAAAGGACTCTCCATCGCCACGGATAGACGCGGACACTTCCCTTGGTCAATCCGAAGACGCCGGAATACACCTAACCGGAGTCTTCACCTGCCTCTCCTACAGCAAACGAAGCACCAACATCCGACTCCGAAGACACATCTGACTCCGACTCCAACGACACATCTGACTCCAACCCAGACGACACATCTGATTCCGACTCCGACGACACATCTGATTCCGACTCCGACTCCGATTCCGAAGAAAAAGAAAGACAAAAGCACACAATGGAATGTTAGCGAAAGTATAAGAATCATTAAGACAAGTCGAATTACAACAAGCAGTAACCGCAAAGATCATTAATCGTCCGACTCCAAGTTTGCAAACATCACCATCCGAACCACCGCCAAAAAAGAGAAATAGAAATAGAAAGAAACAAAACAACCGCCGCTAGGACTCCCCCACCACGATTTCGCCACCTTGCTACCAACCACAGCACCTACAACAGCCAAAATTACCGATCTCCATCGGAAAACCAAGGAAGGGTGAAGGGACTTGCATACTGCAGTCCGACCATCCTACCCGGCCTTCGGCCGGAAACTACTCGACAGAAGATGCTTCTACTTATATATGTGCCTGTATTATTAGCATATAATAGGCCTTTTATTATCGAAAGCTGATGTCTAAACCAAGATTTATAATAGTGGGGCGGATAGATGACAAAATCGTGCATTTTATGGTAAAAGCACCAAACTTGACACGCATGTACTACATATAACAATAAGACACATTTTTGATATCATGCCAAGCTGGAGAATGCTCATGGTTGCCATGGCAACCGTTTTGACAACAAGTCTTGTTTTTCTCTCAATCCCAACAAGTATGCATCGTTATGACTCCGTTTCTGATCGAAAAACAAATGTTTTATGTACCTATTTGTACTGAAAAGGGATCAGGCTATATATCCATTGACTCATGTGTCCGTTATAGTTGGGTAGAATCAAAATGGCGGATAAAATGGCCGCCATTTGTTTGAAAGTCCCTATTATTGTCTGTGTGTATCAACATTTTATTGAGATGTGTGTACATTTTTTATTATAAAATGTACTTTGACAAGAAAATATAAACTGATAAATCACTCTGTATATATATAACAATTCTTAGGATTGCAAAACAAAAATTATAGGCCAGAAGATGATGGAATAGCGTAAATATAATGCAAAACACAAAACAATGGGTTGTTTGTTTTGATTACTATAATTGATGGTTACAATGACACGAGAAGCATTTCTATGATATAAAACTATCTGATGGTTGATTATGACAATCTTCCGCGTTAAATTTATATCATATCATTTTAGCGAGTGCGTGTGTGGACCATATTGGTCTGGTACAAAACTGCTTGGCAACCGTTGCTATGGAGCTACCCGATTACCTTTGTGCAGCTATAATAACACCTACTCGCAATTTGACAAGCTGCTAATCATTGTGGTATTATATGCGCAACATACAAGTACCGCAAAGTTTACATATTTATGATATTAACTATAATTCTTCAAAATAGAGGTAAGCAAATGTTTTTATTACGAGCGTAGGTGCGAATTATGTGCGACAAGGTATGATATGAATTGTTTACATTTGCAATAGCAATATCGTGAGATATATGTAATTCCCTATATAGTTGTTATACAACTGAAGTGTGCTAAACAATTTGATTATAATATATTATGAGAATCAATCGTGCAATAACTCGTGGCATTTCACCGCTCCAATATAGGATAAAACAGTCGAAGACACTCATTCTGCGATAAGTGGCATTCAAGAATGTGCAATGGATAGTCATGTATGAAGAATTCATGACAAATCGCCAGTCAATTCTGCTAGTTGTGTGAACGCACCCTAAAGAGTTGGAAAAATGTGCATACATGTCACTTTTGGCAACACTTACAGTAATGCATTAAGTAATCGACATCTTAACCACAGCAGAATTATGGGTAACTTTCAGGATTTAGTCGGAAATATGGATATTTTTCTGAAACTTGCCCATAATTATGATGTGGTTAAGGGGTCGATTACTTAGGGCGTTACTGTATTTACAATTGCAACTGCATAGAGCAGTGCAGCGTAATGATGCCCTCGAGAATTTACAATTGTTTTTGCACCCATTCTTGCAACCACATCGCAATAGTTCTTAGCAACCTTTGGATGCTCCAGGATTGATTGATTGATTGGTTGATTGGGGTTTATTGTCGCTTTAGCAACTAAGGCCATATCACGACATTGCCAGTTTTAGTGGTGGAGGAAATCCGCACACTTGCGACTAATCTAACAGTGATTTCAATGGCTGATAAACTCGTCAACCATGTGCGGCAAACCACCGGCCATCGGCGAGTAACTGGTAACTCCACCAGATAACGATTTCGAGCTACAAAGTCCGCGACGGAAACATGAGGATTTGAACCCTTATCGCCAGCGCTGGAGGGCGAAACGGATTAGAGTCGTACACCTAACCGAGCCACCGAGGCCCCGGATGCTCCAACAAGATCGGTCCATGTCACACTCCAACTTCCTTCATAGTAGCCTATCATTTGTATAAAAAATGGGTTTCGTAAACAAAATTGGGGATTTTGTGCAATGTAGTTAATCGTAAATCCCATATACTAGAGACATTGGAAACCATTGTTGATAAGCTTCTTATCGATTAGTAGCCTCAAAAATGGCGTTACCATAGCAACAGTAAGTGGTTTCTGAGAATTCTGGAAAATGATCATATGTGAATTATTTTAGTGAGAACGGTGGACTTGTTGGTGGATATGGTTATATAATAATACTTGTATGCATACATTCTCCAAGACGAACCTCCAGCACTGATCTCAAGAGTCAAGGTGACTATGAAAGGTCAAGTGTTTTATCACTTCATGTGCTATTATTTGTCTTTATGAGGAACCTTTCTCAATTTATTGCATCATATTGATATTTTGAGACACATATCTTATCCATAGGCTGATTGTTACTTGTGTGAGAGATTTTACGAAACATGTGACCAGGCCAATTGGGAACCCTTAAAATTAGAAATTGCTCTTCACGATAGACAATGGCCACACCATTAGTTGGGTGGAAAGAGGACACAATCGTCAATTTTATGAGAAAAGCATCGCAGTTGGCACACATGCATATCGCACCATTATATATCATTTTGGATATGATCCGAATAACGTACACCGTTGGCATGGCAACCATTTTGGTGAATCACCTGTTTTTTGTTATACTCTATCCATTATTTATTGCTAATGACCAGCAACCTCATAAAAACTGTTCGCTGTGCATCTATTTTGATTGGGTCATATACTCGTAAGAACATATAAATTTTATATATGGGTAGATTCAAAATGCTATCCCCAACAGTATGATAATAGGACGCATGTACGCCAATAATAATAATAATAATATATATTTAACAACAGTTGAGCATCGATGTTTTTATTTATTTCCAGATATTGTCGTAGAACATGGATCAGTTTAGTTGAAGTGCTTTAAAGTTATCGCCCTGGGATTACTCAAGTACACCATTTAAAATCCATATCTCAGGTAAAACATCCGCTTTGCGAGAACAACCGAGATGTTGCTATGAAAAATCCGTTTATCAACTATGCATCAAATCGGTCGACGTTTGTTCAAGTTATATATCGCGAAAACGACATTAAGTTTTTTTTAAATAGGCAATGGGCCTTTTGTTTCTGTTTGATTGCTTTGAAAAATTCGACTGACTGAACACTGGGAAAGGATAGTTGAACACTATTTCAATAGAACACAAACATTATATGTAAGATAGACGTAGAGAGAGAGATACTATAGAGTGAACGACAATGTATATAGATGGAGAATGGAGAGAGAGCGCGGGAAGGGAAAGATGTTTCTTTTATATTTATATTTTGTCTGATAGATATATAGGGTTATTGTTATTAATTTCGGCGTAATGGTTGCGTGTTCGGTCGATGGATATGGATTTTGAATGGTTTAAGTGATTAAGCCTCAAGAGGAATCAGATTGTATTACTTGTTGTGCTTATCAAATAAGCGCATCTGCAGCCATAAACTATTATATTGGTGTTGGGGTCCTTCTTCATAAATGTTGGTACATGTGTAAGAAACAAGTATATTATAACGGTATATTTTGAAGGAGGGGGTTACTTGCTTGTCCGAAAATGTAGCCTCAAGAGTTCCGAAATATATCAATGACCTTTTTTATAAAAACTGAGAGGTTCTTGGTAATTCTTCTGTTGTGGTTATTGAATAGTGCTGCTAACTTGTTAGCGTTTGGTCTCCGGTAATAGTATGGTCCCAGGTATTGTACGCGTATGTCTCGGGGTTCAATACATTTAAGGATGACATGATACTCGTCGCCTATTTCTGAGTTGCAGAGGGCACATAATCTATCCGAATATGGGGCATTGGTCCACGTGCCATATTCTATTGGGAGTCTATGGTTCCTCGTTCGGAAAAGAAGGATGCTTTGCACGACTCGGTTGTTTGTTATTGATAGGTAACTTTCTCGTTCAAATGATGTCTTGATAATACAATAAGAGGCGAATTTACTGGATGTTGCAACCGATGACAACTAATTGTGCATGGCATGCTCATCGATACTCATTCTCATGATAGCATTATGTATTCAAGCAAGTGTACTAGTCATCATAATTATAAACCTGGATATATATACATAATCATAATATTTAATGAACATTGAAGTCTCTTCCGACATATATATTAGCTTACCACTAAATCCGTTTTATGTTAATGTTCTAATTAGACGCTATGCCATTGGAAATGCATACATGGATGCTCATGCAGTGCCATATTCGTCAAATGTGTTAGAGTTCATGAATAACTGGTTCGGACGTTAGAACGATCGACCAATTAGTTTGAAAAAGTGGTCAATATTAGCCAGTTTCTTTGCAAAAGACGTAAGCCTACATCCTTCTCGAAATTTGAATGCTGTTGTGCGCAAATTTCACCGTTTAATCTTCTAGTCTATTCCACACAAAGCAATTTTCCAAGTAGATTTGGAGAGCTTCTATGAGTACTATGGCCTTTCCTATAGAACGTTAATGTCAACAGAACGTTGTTTGATAAACCAACGGCTAATTATGGACCCCTCTCCAATTATGATCTCTCACGATAACCCAGCGACAAAAAGAGCACCAGTCTCATAAGAGACATATACAACATCACAAAACAACAGGTATATCTTGGACAGTAAACGCCCTTTGTGCTTGTCGTGTTTAGTAACTCATTCAAGGTTTGTTTTAAATATTTTAGAGTTTGTGAGTTATTAGTCTTGGGTTGGATGTTAGAGTAATGAACCAATTAGTGTGTAAAAGTGGTCAATATCAGCCAGTTTCTTTGCAAAAGACATAAATGCTGCATCCTTCTAGAAAATTTAATTGTCATTGTGTTTCGAAAATTTAACAGTTTATTCTAATCAAAGTCAGTATCAAGGTAGACCTGGAGAGCTTCGATAGGCACTATGGTATTTCCCATAGAAATTTAATTTCAATAGAACGTTGTTTGATAAACTAAAGGCTAATTTAGGACCACTCTCCAAATCTGACCTTTCACGATAATCGAGCGACAACAAAAGGCCATCAATCTCATATGAGCGATCTACAACATCACAACACAACAGGTGTGTCTTGGAGGTAGTAAGCGTCCTTTGTGTTTGTCGTGTCGAGTTATTCATTTAAAGTTTTTCAATTAAACATTAAAAGTTCTCTTCCTGCTGGATCGGTTAAAAGCGACACTAGCCAGTCAATATAGGTGATCGTGAATATGTGGCAGTGAGGCTCAAGTTGCCTCTACTCCTATCGTTAAGGCTACATACATATACAGACAATACGTTCACAACTTAAAGTCTGAAAGTAACGGTATGACATGTGCAGACTAAAACCGGACCATTGTCATGTGCACATAAATTATAAGTACTTGTAATAGCATGTTGTATCTGAGTTAAACAACCCACAATGTTAACTCCAACCTTCCTGAGCACATCTGCTGTTTCGACTGAACCAGTAAACAATAAAGGCAAGTGAATCGGATGATTTGGGGACATATGGCGGCTATTTGGGGTAGATTTGGTCAAAAACATGCACACAAATCCTCGAAATTATCCTGATTTTTGCTTAAGACGGCAGCCACCTTGGATTTGGAGATCACGTGACATTAAAACATTGGAATAGAGTGCAATTTTGTTTATCACAACCCTTCCGATGTTGAAAATATACATGCCATGCTTCTACTAAAAAAGTATACAAGGAACCAGTGTTTTAACAGTTGCCCCAACCCTAGTAAATGTCCCGTAGTAATATGGAAATCATTATTAACTTTGTTTAACCCCAACGGTTTCGTGATCATTTTACCTTGATAAAAATATGATATATACTTCGTGCATGGAGCTCAACATTGCACTTTGTGTTGCTAAATCGGCTGCGTAAAATAGGGATGAAGTCGTGCATGGAGTGTCAAATATCCCCTTTTTGACACTAAATCGGCTGCGTAGCCAGATCCATGGCGGCCACCCGGGAATTCTTGCATTTTCGTGCGGTGCCACCCAGTGGGCATTTATAGGACAGGGACGTGACTATATAGCCCCTTCAAAATATTCGAAAATTGGTCTGAAGTCGTGCATGGAGGTCAAATAACACGTTTTGTTACTAAATCGGCTGCGCAGCCAGAACCATGGCGGCCACCCTGGAATCCTGGCATTTCCGTGCGGTGCCACCGAGCGGGCATCGTATATATGACAGGGGCACGACCATATATACACGGAAGGATTCCCTTGTGACTGCAATGGTTCTGGTCACGCAGCCGATTTAGCAACACAAATTGCAATGTTGAGCTCCGTGCACGACTTCAGCCCATTTATCGAACATTTGGAACGGGTTATATGGTTGCGTCCCCGTCCCATGGACGCCCACCGAGTGGCACCGCATGGAAATGCAAGGATTCCCGGGAGGCTGCCATGCTTCTAGCTACGTAATCATGTTTATGGGCTGCGAAACGGTTTTCAAAAACAGTTCTTTGTTTTTTGTAACATCTCCCAGTCTGTTGTTGAAAATACGTATGAGTTTTAGGTCCTGATGGATCGGGGGTTTCTGTATCCATATTGTCGATTTAATTGTTTAAATACCAGAGGAGCAAATGGTGGCGATTTTCTGCCATGTCTATATAGTGGTATAAACGGTACGACGTCACGATATCGGGAAGAGAAGTCCCAGAACCCAATATACTGGCAGTCATACCACGAAGAGATCAGCGGAACCCACTTGAAATCCTAAACGCTCTGTATAGTCACACTGACTATCGACCCATTGGCCAAAACCCGGGACTATGTATGAGGCGGCATTAAGGTATTTTTATTTGTTTATATATCTGCATTAAGTATACACTAATATTATAAAACAAGTTGATTATATGGTGACAGTCTTGACTTCTTGTTAACACTCAGACAGGATGTCACCCGGAAAACTAGCAATTGATTTGTGCCTAATATTCAGCCAACTTAAGTCGGACAACGATTCCAACATTTATAACCAAACTATGCAATATATGTATATAGTCATTCTCCAAGACAATGCAAATTTGTATTGTAATAATCAATCGGATAGGAATTTCATGAAAGCGTTGTCATGCTGTGTACGTAGCATCAATTATAAGACTGGAGCTATATTTCAGCCTTGTCACTACATGCCCAGCGATACCTATATCGATTGGTATGTGTCGCTCGTCAAAGTTTCAGCAGGAAGAGGATTCTGATGTTGAAATGTAAACCGTTAAAAGAAGCACTCAATGTGATAAATACAAAAGGCTTTTACCACCAAGGCGCACCTGTTATTCTGGAAATCCATACATTAATCTTATGAGACTGGTGGCATTGTGTGGTCGGCAGCGAACATAATTGGAGAGGTGATTAAAAATCACTCTTTATATACTGACACACAATATTCTGTTGAAATGAATCTCCTAATTGAAAATACAGCTAGGTTTATCGACGCTCCGTGTGTTTACTTGGTCCACTTGCAAATTAATTGATTAATCTTGGCATCTATCACAAAGAAATGGGTTCATCGTCCGAACCATGACTAAAACGCACACTGCCATACATATTTAAAACATTTTTGACATAGCATCATACATCCTGGGACCCAACTTTAGCCCGAGCCTGTGTACATATTCCGTCATTTTCCAGTCATTTTTGTTTAAATTTGGCACAGATATTAAACATCGTTGGAACCTGCAATTCTGAGTTTGGTTGGAACCATTTTTGCCGACTTTTCTAGCTCGTTAGCGCAATAACTTGAACAAATATTAACCGATTTTAACAATGTTTTGCGTAAGAGCTGTTTAAAAAAAATATCTTGAACTAGTTCGAAAACCAGACATATCCGATCTTTTCTACCGCAATTATGGCCCCTAGTTTGACGATTTTTCTTGATTTTCAACATATGAGGTTTCCGGATGATGACATTTATGCCGGACATATCCATTCCTTCAGTTAGCCACCGTGTCCAGGGACATTGTGGTCGGTCGACCTTTTATTTAATATGATTTGCTACGGTCATATCAGTGTATCATTTCTAGATGAAGACAATCCAACTCGACCACCCATCGGACACTTGAATTATTCTAAACCACACAACTATCGGCATTGCCGCGCCGTATATATCAGTACCAGATTCCTAGATTATATCCACGGTCCCCACACTACTTTCCCACCCATCGGAAACATGAATTATCAAAAAAATGCTCTTCATTGTTCGGTCCACACAAATTTACGAGACAACGATACGATTAGGTGCCATTAACTTAGCAGGTATAATTCCATACGTTATGGCGCATTAAGATTCGTCGACTAAGATTGTTACAAGTAACACCATGGAGGTACAGCTTCACCTATGTAGCCTCTGATGTCTACATATATAGAGGACATACAGTTTGCATTGGTGTGTGGCACCGTGGTACGGTATATATCATCTCATTCAAAACCAGCTAAATAATCTTTTAATTCTTATTTTTTTTTAAACACAGATTCACCCATATTAGCATTGAACTGTATCAACCCAATTGATTGTGCTGTATTGCCGTTGAAGGTTGTTTGTGAGTTTGTGAGTAGCTTCATATCTGCCCTTACACAAGTTCCATGAATTCCGTTACTAGTTCCCAGACCAACCCCAGTTTCTAGTTCCCAGTTCTCATAATATGACAATAATCGTTACTGAATTGCCCACATGTATGTATGCATAATCACAGCAGCTACGGTGCCATCCTTTCTGGATTATTCTTGTGCCGCGACTAGTCCATCTAGAAATCACAAACCAGGTCACATACGCTCCCCCAGGTGTTCAAAATTGGGCGTAAGTCGTGCATGGGGTCAACATAATGAAAAAGGTCAGTTTTCGTTGCTAAATCGCCTGCGTAGGCATTACCATAGCAGCCACGAGGCGATTGTTCTGGATTCGTTTTGTGCCGCTACTAGTCCATCTCAAAATAAAAAAAACTAGGTCACAATTAACCTGTCCAGCTGTTCAAAAATTGGGTGTAAGTCGTGCGTGGAGGAAATTAACAATTTCTCGTTGCCAAATTCCAATATGTATGCATAATCACAGCAGCCACGGGGCTATCCTTGTGTATTCTTGTGCTGCCACCAGTCCATCTAGAAATCACAAACTGGGTCACATACGCCTGTTCAAAAAATCACATTTGTTCTGACAACACTATTGTTTGTAAAAGAGCAGACAAAGGAGGTGCACTGGTGATTATGGAAGCGACCGACTATGCCAACAAATCGGAAGATACACTCTTGGACGATCGTTTTTACAAGAAACTTCCTACAAATGAAGAGAAGTTTGTCACAACGTTCTCTAAATGCCTAACTGATAAAGAAGCCGAATATCTTACAAAATTTGAGATGAAATGGCAGCAGTGTGTATATGCAGGTGGCGAAGAGCTGTTAGTTCTCTTACTAGTATCTCTTACGCAACATGACAGTCCTGTTGAGGGAGGAGGGTGTGATAGCACGGGTTGATTTTTCATGTTTGTATATATATATATATATATATATAAAAGTATGAGTGTCTATTTAACAGTCATTACTAAGCTAGGTTTATTCACTATCTTGTCCCTCTACAGAACTGTCAAGCTGCATTCTTGCTATATTTATATATCTATACTTTTTATATTTATACCATAAGAATGTCACACTCTTTGCTACTCTTTTGTATATATTCTTATGCGCATATGTCTGCAAATTTTGCATCTTTTAGGCATTCAAATATTATCAAATTCTTGGACCATATATATAACTGTGCAGACGTAACTTCAAACTGTGAAATATATATATTGTTTTCTTTTTGCCAATGTCTGTCTGTGTTCCATAACAATTTACAGGGACCATCTCGATAACAATAGAGAGATCTGTTTTTGGTATTTTTTTTACGAGAAAGATAATGGATAAGATAGTGCGGGTTAGAATTTTCTAAAGTGACGCTGTTGTTGTCAGGGGCACAAAGGGGGAGAAGGGCAGAAAAAAAATTGTCGCCGATTTCCACCAAACTTATACATAATCATCTCCATGAGGAATCTATCTAATGGTGTGGTTTACAACATCAATAGTGGCGCCATTTGAGTCAGGGATGCACGAAAGGGGAGAGGTACACAAGAATTAATAAACCTGTTTAGCGCCGATTTCCACAAAGTTGATACACATTCTTCTATATGAAACGAGGAATCTAATCGTGTGCTTTCAAGATGGCAAAAGTGGCGCTATTTGAGTCAGGGGTGCAGTGCAGGGAGAGGGGCACCAAAATCGCACTTCCGCAAAAAGCCAATTTGGCATTTTTGGCGGCTATGTTTTTCGGTGGTTACCATGGCAACAACCATGGGCTCTCCATAGCTTGGCATGATATCCAAATCCACAAGATATCAGCTCAGGATGTTTTATACAAAGTTTGTTGCTTTTACCATAAATTGCACGATTCAACCTTTTTTGACACGGAGCCGCCCTACTATAAGTCTACTTGCATTCAGAACATGCAACACGATTGATCATACATTCGCGTCGAGTCCATGCGTTAGGCGCAAGTGGACATACAGTTTATTGACTCTTTACACGATCCTGATCAATGTCCTTCCCATTAACATCATTTCAGGGTCATTCTATACGCCTTGTGTATTATCATATTATTGATATAGTCTTATACATGCATTATATATTCGGAAAGTGTGAAGTTTGTAATATATTTGAAAATAAAAGTTGACTCCATACTTGCATAGATGTATAACTGGGAACTACAATACTTGGTCTTGTGATGAAGATACACAGGAACACCAGTGTCGTTTTGAATAAATATCGAACTTGGAATTATGTCTCAATATAAGTTTGGTTATTGGGATAAACATTTTGTAGTAATTGACTCTTATAATGACTCACCAATCTCACAGTGGTGTCCAGTGTTTCCAGCGACGCATGTACAGTTGTATCCGTTGGTTCCGTCCATACATGTTGCTCCGTTCTGACACGGGTTGGATAGGCATTCGCCCGTCTCTGGAATGGAAATCAAAGAAGAAACTTACATGGGGTGGTGTATGTGAACAAACAAAGGAGGCCAGGTAACCGTGTATCTGATCAAGTTTTGTCAGCTTCTTAACTTGACAAACGTATTTACTTCTACAACGGACAAAAACCTTCATCTAAGTGATCACGAATGATACACCAATCGGTAACTACTTTGATGTCAGCCAAATAAAGGATTATATATAATCGATGTTCGATTGAATATCAGGTTATAGCTTATCAATATAACTTAATCGGATGGGGGCAACATGAGGCGATTGGCTGCTGCTAAATAGTTGTTTCATAATTATTCCATCCTTTTGGAATGATTATATTGACTAAATAATGTTTAGAAATTAAACAAATGTTAAACGCATGTCGGTAAAATTCATCGCATACAAGTTGAGAAGTGTATTGTACAGATAAGTGCTTTGTACACAGCCGTGTTTTGTACAGAGAAGTGTGTTGTACATATAGGTGTTTTGTACACAGAAGTGCTTTGTACACAGAGTGTTTTAAAGACACTTGTGGTGGTATAAACTGCTTTAGTGAATTATATTTGTATTGCCAAATAATTATGACAAAATGGTTATGGACATAAGTGCTGGCCACTTAGTATTACCCCGCTTCGATACAAACCATCCAGTACAATGTGCGGCAATATATATGCGACATGGTAAAACAAGACATGTTCTGACAAACATACAGTATATCAGACATGTTATGGCGTGGTGTATTGTGGGGAGGAAGGTAATTGATGAACAGATGTGACACCGTATATAATGTGATGTGAACAATATTATACACTGTTTCGGACAAATCTCCACTATTTAGTCCAAAATGCGTCATATAAGTTCAAATGGATTGGGACTAATTATTATTCGATATTCAAACGAGTTTCTATTTGAAGCTACTATCACATCATATGATGGGTCTGGTCGCATGACATCTGTAAACGACACTAAAAGCGTAGTAAAGCTTGCGTTTAATCCCCTTCATATCATCTGAGTATAATTGTATTGTAATATGTAAACTCGACTAATATAGAATAAAATATGAATCGTACTTGACACGTAGTGGAGCAACCACACATGATGTGCCTCAAATTGCCTCATTTCGTCGACATAACGCTAAGAATAATTAATGTAACATATCATTCATTGTTCACGATGGAGACGGCATGCCAAGTTGACAAGACGTGTCGCGGATTGTAAAATCTTGTCGGAATTATCGTCATGACTTCTTCATTTTTCGTTTTCATTAAGCTGACCAGCGAAATTGGTCTAAATGAAATTATTAGACTTAAATCACATGTGAATTATTCGTAAGTTGTGAAGTAGTTACTTTCATTTTTATCGCAATGCTTCATTTCCAATTCCGCGTTTTTTGCAATCTCCACACGGTTGCTAACCGGAAGTCACGTGACAATTTCTCCAAAATCTATACCCGTGATCTTGAAAAATCACTGATGGATATAGAACAAATTATATGACGTCATTCACCTGTCTTAGTTATGAGCACCCTTGGTGGTTGCTATAATGAAATGAAATTCATTCATGTTTCTTGTAATATACCGTACGGCGGACAAAACAGAAATTGTACATCTTTAGTACATCTGACCGTGTATTGATAAACATACTCATGCAAGTCGGAGGGTCCTCTTTCTTTGGGAGGTGTATCTCGCCGCTTCCACATTCTGTGTTCTTCGGCTGCAAAAGAAGCTAAGTGTGGTGGGTTTACTTCTTATGTACACTACTCGTACTTAAGTTCACGTAGTACTATGTTTGGTCAGTTTTGAATTATCATACCGAACAGGTGCGCGTCATTTAAATGCCAGTAATGTACACAGTTTATGGTTTATACGCGGCTACTCTCAATCCCGATTGGTCACTTAGTGTAATCCTATACACTGCATCTGTATAGCAAAGCGTTGATTAGTATCGTACTGAATCGAGTGAATAGGCAGTACTAACAACGCAATCTTACAACGCATGGTCAATTTAGATCGCTAAACAGTAGATAGCGAATACGTGTGACCGATGCACTAAAACCATAAACTACTGCTACGGGAAAATACGTGTACATGTATGCAGGAACTTTAAGTACTGCATAACCTTAACAAAATTACCTCTAACGGACATATACTGTATACCAAGTTCGGAACCCGCCCCCACCACGAACCATCGACCAGCGGTCGGACAGTCGAGAGAAGGGACGTAGCGACATGGGGTTGTTGAGGGTTCTGGGTATCTTACCGGTTACTGTGTTCACACATTTGATGTTTGAGGGTGTTGGGGGGTCCGGATATCTTACCGGTTACTGTGTTCACACATGGGGCTGTTGAGGGTTGAGGGTTCCGGGTATCTTACCGGTTACTGTGTTCACACATGGGTTGTTTTAGGGTTGGTGTCCGGGTATCTTGCCGGTTACTGTGTTCACACATGGGGTTGTTGAGGGTTGGGGGTTCCGGGTGTCTTACCGGTTACCGTGTTCACACATGGGGTTTTTGGTGGTTGGTGGTCCGGGTATCTTACATGTTACTGTGTTCACACTTGTGGATATTTGGAATTGTCATGCCTGAATCAACGACAGTTATATACAGTGTTCAATGTGAAAACATGTTGAAATTGTTACTCTACAGTGTCATATATTGTCACGATAGATAATCGTGTGCTTTAATGACGCCAAATTGGTGCCGTTGTGGCTAAATTGCGGCACCAATTTGGCTAAATTTGATAATAATTTGTTTAGTCTCCAATTACCGCCAAACTTATAAATAATCATCTCCATTATATCAGGAGTCGAACGGTGTGGCATAAGGCTGTCGAGAGTGGCACCGTTCGATTCAGGGGTATACGGAAGGGAAGAGGGGCTCCAAAACTTATCAAATATTTTAGCACCGATTTCCACCAAATTGATACACATTCTTCCCGAAGAAATAAGGATTATGATCGTGGTAGAGATGGGGGACATTAAATTGGATAAGTATTTGTTTAGTCGCCGATTACCACCGATATCACGATTATAACTGTCCCGTTTAGCGATGTCAAAAGTTCGAGTCAGGGTGCATGGGGGGAGAGGGGGCACCAAAACTATTTTAGCGCCGATTTACACCAAATTGTTACATATGCATCTTCGTAATACGAGGAATCTAATCGTGTTGTTTAAATACGCCAAATTGGTACCGTTTGGGTGAGAATGAGAGCACTAAATGTAGGTAGTAGCTGATTTCCAGAAATTGTATATATGGTCATCTTCATCGTGAACCTAATTGTGTGGTTTAAAGATGACAAAAGTGGCGTCGCTTGATTCCGATATTGTGAGGGGATGGTTACAAAAACTGATAAAATATATGTGTAGCGCCAATTTCCACCAAATCCATATTCGCTCTTCTCCAATGATACGAGGAATCAAACCGTGTGGGTTAAAGGCGCCACATTTGGTGCCTATACATTTGCGAATGTCTGTCGGGTGTTCTATAGAACGCCACAGGGGACCATCTATATGGCACCAAATGGGTCGGACGGAGGTAAAAATTTTACGAGGAACATAATGATGTGGGTTAAAATTTCCACCAAACCATAATCATCGATATGATGTGGCGCCATCTTGCCGATATTCATGAATATTGGTAAGATAGACAACCCTGGTAGATATTGACGGAAACCACGAACGCAGCAGCGCTGAGCGATCATTGCATTCATCACATGACACGGACACATGCATTTCATTCAGCTGTCACAGGGGGGGGGGGGGGGTCGGAAACTTTGTCCAGGCACGTATGATGGGGTGGGTGGGTTTCTCTTGGGTCCAAAAAGCAGTTTTTTCCATATGCCAAATATTTTTTCCATTCCTTCTATTGAGTCTTATTTTGATGTGTTTTTAACAGAAACGGGTCATATTTAGTTAATAGTAATGCTTTACTACATATAGAGGTTATCAGAAGTTGGATCAGTTGCACAATGGCCAACAATAACCCAAATTCAACTTGATAGAACTAGAAACTGCGCTATTGGAAAAATAAAATTTAATCAGGATTCCATCTCCTGATACAACAAAATAAGAATAACTATGCAGAACTCAGCTGAAAATAATTAATAAAATGAAAGCACACTTGACCATATGTGACATGGAAATAAAGATATAATAAATAATGGAATAAAATAGACTTTTGACAACGTAAAACATAAAATCTTAACAAATAAATTGAAGGCCAGCCGGGCCAGCTTGAACAATTTCACATTGTTTTCCATGTTAATGTGGATCAGCTTGTAATGTTAATCACAGTAACGAAGATTGTATCGTCACTGATATTGTGAGAAAAAAAGAAGTGAAATTGGGCTATCAATCCATATTATTCCCAATTATTACGAAGCCTATTACTTCAGGCAGTGGCTACCAGCCTGCCATTACACGGGATGAACTGGGATGAACAGTTGTATTTCCACATGTTTTGATAAACAATTTTATTCCAGCAATACAGTAATGCCCTAATTAAACGACCCCATAACCACAGCAGAATAATGAGTAATTTTTCAGGATTTAGTCGGAAATATGGCTTGTTGTCATTCATCGGAAAGCTCTCCCCGAGAGCTTTCAGATGAATGATAACAAGCCATATTTCCGACTAAATCCTGAAAAATTACCTATTATTCTGCTGTGGTTATGGAGTCGATTAATTAGGGCATTACTGTAGATCACATACATGTAGCAAATATCAAAATATCAAATAATCTTAAATGTGTTGTACCGGTACCATGTATTATGAAAATGAATGTTAATAAAAACTTTGGCACTCTGCCTATATCCCTTGAAATGTGACTATGTTGACACATTTCTTGATTAATGACACTTATATGATACATTCAAATAGTATCGTTATCTCATTGTGCACTATTCCTTTCAAATATCGCGCAATAAATTATGATAATGCAGGATAATCAGCTATTTGGTTGCTCAATTGATAATTTTCTCAAATTTAGGGGTGGGTGGGTGTCCAAAACTGACCGGAAAAAACTTCCTGAAACGGAAAAAAGGGTGGGTGTCCAAAATT